>VZUA01034424.1:5236-16986 GCA_013401035.1 Horornis vulcanius | reverse complement strand
ATAATAATTTGGAGGAAGGGGGTTTACATTCTCCATTCCAAGGGAGGCTGCTGCCTTCCTTAGCAGACCCCTGTCTTTCCAAACCAAAACATCCAGAGAGACTTTACATCCTTACATGCATTCTTTATACCATAGATAATGAGTACAGCACTGGCAAATAAAATTTGCCAACTCCTTGTGAGATACTGTTTCAAAGCCTCAGGAGTGTCACTGTGAGGATGGGCTTTCAGTAGCATGTTAACGAATAAGTACACATAAGCAGAATTTAGACACATCCGATTTGGGAATTTGGGAATTTCAACTTCAGCCTTGCCCACCTGCCAAGAATATAAAAAAAGTTTATTTGACTTCTTCCTCTGCCATGTTGTTACTGTTTCCTTAGAAATTCCTTCTGAATTTCCTCTCTTCTAATTTTCTGTTATTACCTTTTTTTTTTTTCCCTTCATGTAGTACGAAATTTCTCTCAAACTTCTCCAGAATCTTCTCACATAAGTATGTGGACTTTTCAAACACTGACAGATTAGTAGAGTTCTTTGGACACTAAATAATCTGCCTGATAGACCACTTGAGCACTCTGCCACTTATGTTCTAATCAGTCAGGTTCCTAATAATTTTGTCCATTCTCCTGGTAATAAACTGCCATTATTCAGTCCACACAGCCAGACTCCCCTGTGAAAATCAGTCCCTACTTGGGTGTCTATGTGGAAGTCTTTGAAATGTCCAAGGTGAACACTGGGGCCCCTCTATCCCATCAGAGGTTTTTGAACCTGGCCAAATATCTGCCTTTGGGATTAACCACCCCCCCACTCCTTGCCTTTCCCCAGACATCTC
Organism: Horornis vulcanius; assembly: GCA_013401035.1. NCBI lineage: Eukaryota > Metazoa > Chordata > Aves > Passeriformes > Scotocercidae > Horornis > Horornis vulcanius. The sequence continues at coordinate 16,155 of VZUA01034424.1, read as the reverse complement.
ACACTCACTGCCATGACCTCAATCTCCCTCTACTTCCTGCTGTCCTATTTCCCACTTTCTTTCATAGCACTTGCAACACCTCTAGCTTGGTATCACCAGTAAATCTCACTAATAGACTTTTCTCTTGCTTCAGATTAGTAATGAAGAACTTTAAAAATACATTAATAAAGGATTTGTGGCCAAAGATCCTATTAATTTCTTTATTGTAGCCCATTGGGCACCTTCTTCTAATGTAGCCCATTCCCATTTATCACACGCCTTTGTTTACAGCCTCTTGTCTAGTTTTCAGCCCTCAAGTCAATGCTACCTCTCCCAGGGAATCCTGTTTCTTTCTTTTCTTTTGTTTTAATTCATGGCAGGATGTTTCTTCCAAAACATTCTCTGCATATAACCACAGATCTATGTAGCAAGAAAAAATACATAAAGGTTTAACCACAGGGTGGAAATTAAAACAGCATCAACTTCATACAGGTATATTTATACTGATGAAAGACCAAACAGGCAGTGTCAGGGCAGGGACAGCCAGGAGAAATTCAATGGCATCTCTCTGCAAAGGCCAGAAAAAATGATGATGGAAAGTATCTCTGGCGTCTCTGTATGGATGGAGCAGGTCCTTGGTGGATCAGTTTTGATGTGGCTCACACTGTTCCTCACTTGAGCAGCTCTGGCTGTTCCAGAAGATAAACAGCAATAATAGAAAACCTTAAATTTTGGCCAGGCAAGCTCTCCTCCTGACCACCTTTGTACAGCAATTAAAATGGCAGACACCTGTAAGAGTTAATTGGATATCATTCCAGATGTTTCTATTTGCCTCCAAGGTTAAGTCTACCCTGATAACAGGGATCAGTCACTCAAAGTAGTCTTTGATCACAAACTCATGGCATGCCTGATGAATCAGGGAGGAAAGGAGGCTGCACAACATGAGGATGGTGCTGCTCTCACATAGCTGCCTATATCTTCCTGGAAGAGGTGAGCCTGCCATGCACAGCCACCAGGCCGCCCCTTGGAGAAAGGTCTTACCCTTATGGCTTAAGTTTTAGCTTTCGTATTTTCCAGATTCTGTACTACATTAGTATTTAAATCTGACTTCATATAAAGTGTTAGCAAGTTTCCTTCACAGGTAGTCAGACAAAAAAATCCTTTTCCAGCCCAAGAACCAAGGACACTATTGCAGCTTCAGGCTCAAAAAGTATAAACAATGGCAAATGGAAGAGAGTAATCTGGGAGGATGGGACTTCATAACCTGAAGCTGTAATTGGACAATTAACCCCAATATGAAAATGGACCAAAACTTATAAAACTTTGAAAAACTCGTGGCCTGTCCTCCATCTTGAGTGTAGCCTTGACCAGGCTTTTGAACTGCCCAAGATGTATCCTTTGAAGGTCTTTTTAATAAATACCTACTTTATTCCTTGAACACTGTCTAGCCTCTCTTCTAGGTAGCCTCTCAAGGTATTAACCCTAGGATCAGAGCTGGCTTCCAGCCCTCCCCTCTCTGGAGAAGAGCCAGAGAGATGGAGACAGACTGGGGGGGGTTGTTTTGCTGACAGTGAATAGCCAAAAAGCTTCTCTTGAACCTCATCTTTATCATCCTATGATGGACCTGTTACATTCCTGGCTGTTTGCTCAGTGTGCCAACCAGTGTCTCTTTTGCCTGGTGGCAAAGTCTTTCTCCTGCCATGCTGGGCACACAGGGTTGTGCCTCAGTTTCTCTTTCACACCTTTCAGCACCTCCTGTTCAGGGCTATTGCTCAAAGATAAAAGTGCATCCAAGAAGAGGGACAAGATCCTTCTACAGAAGGGCTTTGCATGAAGCCAGAGTCTCTGAAATCCACCTGTTGGGGAGGATGAGACAGAAAGACCCCACAGATATGATTGCCCCCCAAAAGAATGCAAGAATGTAAAACCTGGAAATGAAATAGAATTAAAAGCAAGGTTCGACCTGTAGAAAGCAAGCAGGAAGACACCGATTGAGCTAGCTGAGGGCTGGATGCCTGGGGGTGTGAGCAACACCCTCAGAGACAAAGGAATGCCAGGGAGGTGTGCCCTAGAAGGTAACAGGGACTTTAGATTTACCTAGAAGATAACTTAGGATTTTAGTATGTAAACTAGCATGGTAATGTATTAGCTTCCATTGGTTATATGTAGATCTTGTAGGTTTTGTATTCTTTACTGGTTGGTTGGTGCCAACCAGAATATTCAAGATAGAAAAAGACAAAAGGTAATGTAAGAGAGGATTCGGCCTCTTCAGACCCTCTCTTCAGACCCTCTCTTCAGACCTCTTCAGCTCTCTCTTCGGACGCTCTCTCTCTTCGGGTGACCACGCTTCAGCCGGACTTGGTCAGGCTCACCCCATGAACAATAAACCACGTGTTCTGAAGAGCATCCCTGTCTCCAGAAATCTATCGCCAGACCATCAGATATTCCTTATATCCACCTCCACAGCATGTTCAAGAAATAGGTGACATCATGAAAATGACTTTGGCACAAGGGAAAGCATACAAATGCAGACTAGGAGTCAACTGTGCAAACTTTCTCAGGTCTGGAAAAGAAAAAGGAGCACCTGAGTTTGAGAGAAGAATTAGGAAAGCTCTGGCAAGGTCTTAGACACTGCAGACAGCCTCATCAGGGGGATTATGGAGAACATCAAAGAGACTTCCTGCCATTCTGTAAGACTGCAAAACTTGCAGAAGAAAAGCCTAAAGTCTCCCAGGGCTGACACGTCCAGGCTCAAGAACAGCCCTAGCAGCCTCAGGCCTGGCTCATACACACACAGTAGGTTCAGAGGAGATAGCTGGCACAAAAGAGAGAATACAAACACAAGGTAAGGAGGAAAGAAAAATGGGTCGGTGCTATATTCCCCTAACCTGTAACAGCATGAAAATTTTTCAGATGAGAGGATCTTGAAGGTCTTGTGAAAACCTGAGCAAACTAATTCTCCCTGCTTCCCAAAGCTCAGCCTTCTCCAGACCTCACACACAACCCTTTCTGAGACTACAGACATCATTAAACCTGTGATGTCTTTCAGTAAGACAAAAAAACCACTTTCATTTACTGCATATTGTTCACCTTCATTTCCTGAAGTTCCATCAATATGGCCATGCACAAAGGATGACAAGGGCAGATATGATGGGAGACTTATTTTTCCTGCCCATCCAACAGCACCTCTTGGGCCCTGTGATGAGGAAGAGCCTGCACACACCCTACAGAAGCCTCTATTCACTTTGTACCTGAACCCTGCTGGGACAACACCACCACAGGCAGCCTTATTGATCATGTCCTCCCCACAAGCTGAGCTGAGAGGTGTGGGAGGGAAGCACAACTTACTGGGCACACGGTTGATAGCTTTCAGGGGTCTCAGGACACGGACAGTACGGATTGCAGACAAGTTAATGTTTTGAAGATCCAGGGAGTATTCCACCATCCTGCAGAAGGGGAAAGAGAGGGAGAGAGAGAAAAAAAAAGTTTAAAAGAATCCAGAATTTTGGCTTGAGCCACAGGTTTATCATTTCTTCATTGAAGAGTTTCTGGAAGTTATGGGGATGAAGCTTGAGCTTCATCCTGGCACTCCTGGCCAGGGCACACATGTGGGGTGGCCACTGCACATGAGGCCAGCAGGACAGCAGCAGTGGGGCCAGTTTTGTTGGGAGTTACCTGCAGCACAATGGTGTGCTCTCTGTGTACCCCTCATCTCCCACCGCAGGGTATGGTCTTGGGACGCAGCTTCAGCTAAGCCTGCTCTATCTCACACAGAAATAAACCCTCATACTTAACTACTTTGACTAGGTGGAAAGACTTCCCCCATGGCTGTGAATCACTCCTTTTTGACACCAGCCAAAAGGAGAAAAGCCTAATTTTAGGACATATGCTAGATCTTAGCTTTCCTAACCCAATAACTTTTGCTGTAAATAACTTCAAAGTGCAAATAGGTGTGACTCATGCATTGGCTTTGCTGCAAGAGCAGCAGGTGCAGGTGACAGAAAGTGACCTGGCCCAGCAATCCTCAACCCAGCATTCTCTCCTCACCCAGTATGGCAAATGTCCTCTCTCTTTGAAAGCATGGCAGGAGACTATTACAATGATATTTTATCCTGGCCAGCAATTTCCACCTGAGGACCTCAAAGCATCGCTGTGTTTTCATGAACAGAGGAGCACAAGGCCTCCAGAAAGACATCAGTTGTTGTCAACAGCTTCCCTTGGGTTACTCTGATTTGCACATAGGATCAAGAGGCTGACAAAGTTGGCAGGTGAAATAGCAGCAGAGTCAGAACAGGAACTGCTTCTACTGAATCTCTTCTCAGACATGAATAATGAAACTACAAAAAGTTCCTTTTCCTTGGCCTTTTAACAAGACTCAAGAGACATGAAGGGGTTGAGGGGACAGCCTTTTGTTACTGCACCCTTTCTCAGAACAAAAACATTATAATGTATACAGAAAGACCCACAAGTCAACCTAAAGTTTACCCAAATCGCCCTGACTGAGAATTAAATGAGAGAGCTAAAGTGAGACACTGAGAGGGAAATGGGGTACAGCCAACCTCTAAAAAATAATCAGGGAGAGGCAGAGAGAGAAATGGAGTGGTGGACTGATCCTTCTATTGATTATCCTCCATTCAAGAGGACCTTGAAGAGCTAATGCCTGGTTACCCGTCTACACCTTTCACAAAGGGGACTTGTCAGTGATAGATTTTCAAACATGATGGGGTAAACCTGTCGAAGTGTTGTGATTATCCTCTCTCATGCTCTCTTTCTTTATGTCCCTCATTCCTTTCAGTCTGTTCTCTCATGCACTTTTAAGGTAATTGCATGAAATAATTCTTCCTCTGAAATGCAGTGGCATTCATTTACCACCCTGGAGCTGTCAGTTCCACCTATATCAAGTGCAGAAGTAGAGACAAGGGATTTCATGCAGATAATCAAAATATTCCCACCCTAAATAAAGACCCGAGCCCAAACCAAGCAGAAATGTTCAACCAGCCTCCAGAAAGAATTAGTGGTAGACAGAGGCTTAGGATCCAGACACATGAAATTGGGAAGTAGGTACAAAAGGAGGAGCAACACACAGAGATATAAACGCATGGACATGACTACAGGACATCTCTGTGTGGTGCAAAGGCACACAGTGAAAGGGCCTTGAGTAAGCACTGACCAACCTTGCTCCAAATAAAGCAAGATTGTCTCATCAGTATGTTGTTGCTCCAGAATTAGACAGATCTACTGAAACTTTGGAATTACAGTTACAGGCAAAGCACACTACAGACAGAGTTGTATTGCTCTCAGGACATGAGCTAACAGCTCACAGAGAGCTGACACAGAAGCAGCTTCCTGACTGAAGGAGTCCCCATGATGCAGTCTGTTGTGGGGGTATGTATATGCACAGAAACATCAAGGCCTCAAGCTCGGTGAAGTCCCACTGAACTTCCTTTACTCTCCTAAAAACACTCACCTCCTAAGAGAACTGGATTGCCTCTGAAGGCAAAAAAAAAACAAAAAAAAAAAACCAAACGTTTTTGAGCAGTAGCAGAACAACCCAAAACAGAGTCAAATGCCAAGTAACCTGTTGGCCCAAAGTACATCTAATTTCAAAAAGTATTTTTTTTCTGAACTGTGAGGAGCCAAATGAGAAGTCCTGAATAATACTGTGGCCCTCAGAGAAACTGAGCCCAGGGGAAAAGCAGAGGGCTAGAGGTGACATGAAATCAATGGGTGGATGTGACACCTTTTCTTAGCCTTAACCATGTAAGACTGCTTCAAAATGTTTTCAGACATTTTGGGTTTTGTCCTCTTGTGGCTACAGCATGTGAGTAACCTTAACCAGGTGCACATCACTGCCTTCTCCAAGCTGGAATGAGTTTGCCACTTACGTAGTACAGTCTCTGTGCCACTAGAAAATTATCAATCATCCAAGCAGTGACCATGGATCTTTTCAGCACAAGACAAATGCTGCCTTAACTCAACTCTGGGGTTCAGACAGCAGCAAGCCAACCTCCTGCAGCCCTCAGTGGCCACAGAGTCACAGATTTACTGCCATTACATTCCAGTGTAGCCAGACAAAAAGCTGAACAATCACACTGCCAGGGAAAACAGCAGGCTGTTCCCAAGTATGGGTTAGAAAAGGGCAACTGCTAAATCTTTTAGAGAGCAACTTGTAACAAAAATGAATTCAGCCCTAGGAGGCCCCAGGGCTTCAGCTCAATTAACAGACCCCTTCTGCCTGCAGTTCTTCCTGAGGCCGCCTGGTCTTGACGGTGATAACAGAGAAATCCAGGATGCTTAAATCCCTGCAGATGAGATATGACTATTGTAGTCACACAGATTGTATCCAAACAACTTCAATGTAATTCCAGTGTAATTTTGCATTAGGGCCTCTCATTTTCTCCTTTTAATTTCTAGCAATCACTTCAGCATCAGCTTACGTTCACTCTTTTCTTTGTGTAATGGTGGCATGCCCCCACAGAGCAGATGACCAAAGTGCAGTGAAACTCCATTAATTACCAAAAACCCACCCATCTTCTGTGTAGGTAAAACTGATAAATCCAAATGTTGCCTCCACTCTCTAATGAAATAAGATCTCTAAGTGACTTTGCTGGAGTCTCCAGGCATCTGCAGCATTGCAGGGGTTGCTAGCCCAGCTCTTTTTGTTATTATAATTCTCCAGCCAGCCCTGCTTCCCATAGCCTGGAAACTGTGGACAGTTAATCTGCTCTAGGTTTGGGCTGTACCCCATCTCCTAATGCCATCTGTGGAGGTGATGTCAGGTTAACACAGAGTCAAAAGGACTCATCGCAAAAAGTGATCAGTCAGAAGCTCTCAGAAGGTTTATATCAGGAGGTTCACATTTCCTGTCTCTACAGATCTTGTGGTGGTGGGTCAGGTGAACTGTGCTTGTTTGAACTCTCAGGCAGCTGGGTTTTGGATCCTTACCACATCAGCAATCTGCAGAACCCTGTGTTTCCTGGGTGTTTGTAAACCAAGGTAACGTTACAGCTAGTTCAAAATGATTGCCACTTATTGAACTCCAGGAGACTCCCAGACTCCTCGTCCTTGCTTTGTAGCAGCTCAGTGCCATGGGCAAGGGTAGCCCCCATGACCTGACTACTCATCTTATTCTCCTCTCCTTCTTGGCTGCTTAGAGCATGTCTTGTTAGTAAACACTATAAATTCTTTGAGGTCTAGGGGGAGTCAGACAAAATCTAGGATGTGGGAAGGGGAGGAAAGGAAAAAAAGTCTGTGCTGGTTTTGAGTCCTTTCTGTTTATCAAGAGGGAACAGGGTGAAATGCATCTCTTCTGAGGGAAACAGCAGTTCATTTCTGGCATCACTAAAGTATTTTGTGGCTCTTGTGTGAGTGAGTGAGTGAGTGAGGGAGTGAGTGAGTGAGGGAGTGAGTGAGTGAGGGAGTGAGTGAGTGAGGGAGTGAGTGAGTGAGGGAGTGAGTGAGTGAGGGAGTGAGTGAGTGAGGGAGTGAGTGAGTGAGGGAGTGAGTGAGTGAGGGAGTGAGTGAGTGAGGGAGTGAGTGAGTGAGGGAGTGAGTGAGTGAGGGAGTGAGTGAGTGAGGGAGTGAGTGAGTGAGGGAGTGAGTGAGTGAGGGAGTGAGTGAGTGAGGGAGTGAGTGAGTGAGGGAGTGAGTGAGTGAGGGAGTGAGTGAGTGAGGGAGTGAGTGAGTGAGGGAGTGAGTGAGTGAGGGAGTGAGTGAGTGAGGGAGTGAGTGAGTGAGGGAGTGAGTGAGTGAGGGAGTGAGTGAGTGAGGGAGTGAGTGAGTGAGTGAGTGAGTGAAGGGACAGGTTCAGAAACTCAAACTATGCTAAATCAGACAAACTTCTCATCTGTGATGGAATTTGAGCACTGAGCTGTCAAGATAATTGAATATTTTCAGTAATTCTTCTTCCCTTGCTAGGGGTTTTCTTTTTCAAAACCTTTCACATGAAACTCTTCTGGAAGGAGAGAGAGTGAGGCACAGGCACAGGCAGTGTCCTCGCACCACACAGCTCAAGACTGATGCATGTTGGGAACACTCTCAGAGTGGGAAATGGGACAGGGGCACTGGCTGCATGCATGGGGTTCATTCTGCAGAAGCAGGGGGATGCCTGGCAGGCAACACCTCTCTGTTTGAGGTCTGCCTCCCTCCCCACTCTCCAGGCATCCCACCTGCACCCTACCTCTTTACGTGTCTCTGACGCACACCTGCCTGCAACATTTCCACCTCTCATTTTAACCTTTCTACTTAATTCCCACTTTTTCTATTTGTCCCTTGACTTTCCTTCATATTTTTCCATTTAGGAAAATCTGCTCAGCTGAACATACAAAGGACCTGGAGTTAAATAGAGATGAGACTAAGATACTGCAGGGAGCAAGTGAGCAACTTGTTACCACCCTGACCCTGTCCAGAATGTGCCTCTCATGTACCTCTGTCCTGTGTCACACCACTGGAGCAGACAGCAAGTACACAAGGACAAGGGGGCATTGAAACCTTCAATGCTTGTAAGGCCTTGACAACACCAGAATAACTTCATCAGCTACAGCTTAGCACTTATTTTGTCCTCTGCACCTGTGAGCTCAAGAGTGGGCTTGGATGTGCCTTGGTACTCAAGAGGAGCAGCACTCATTGTCCAACAGCAGAAATGCACTTGCCAGGCACAAGAGAGCAGACTGACCAGCAGGATGGAGGAATAAAGCTAAGGCTATCTAAAACAGTCATAGTGACAATACAAAAGCAACATAAGGAGTCCAAAAAATTCAGACTTTATCTGCTGCACGTGTGACCCAACATAATATACTTATGCAATGCCTGGCTAGCTGCTACCTTGCAGTTACTTTTAATGAAATCCATTATTAAAACAGTTCAAACATTACCATTTACCTCTTCATATTTACATCTCCTTATGCCTTTATTAAATACTTATTAACTTTCCTAATCTTGTCTTCTGAATGTCTTTTTTCTGAAAATTAGCAGTCACAAAATGGTATTTAAAACTTACTCTGAAATAATTCATGAAAAATAAAGAGGCAGTATTTTCCTTATGACACAAAGTGAATATGTTTTTGTCAAATTCTAAAGCTGCCTGATTCCCCCTCTCTGATAGAAGTTTTCAATTGAAATCTAATTAACTGCAATATAATCAATTCATAATCTTTTGTCAAATAAATTTAGGTTTGGCACTGAAGCCAAAAACTTTATGGCTGGGACTTTCTAGCTGTAATTTCAGACTTGCTATGAGTCTGAAAAGTGAAGCTTTTCCTGCCTGTGGGCTTCCATTTGATCCCGACATCTATGAGCACATGATGTGACCAGGGCAGACTTCAGTTTGTCTCTGCTCTGAATTCCTTCAGCTTCTCAGCTACGCCAGGGCTCAAAGACTGGTGTGTACCTACACCATAGCTAGATGGGATTTAATCGTCTTCTGTATACAGGAAAATGCCTTCCTGTCCTCAGCTCCTTGATCTGATTATCACATTTTGCNCTTTGAAGATCTAGAACACAGGAATCCATAGGAAAAATTAAGACCATCAGATTTCCCTGAATGAAATTTTATTCAGCTATCTATGCCAAAAGTTGGAGCTGACATTTCTCCATTTACCAAAATGTCTAGCCCCTTATATACGAGTTCAAAGCTTCCACTTGAAGTCTGTGGGGTGGTGGGAGTCTGGTTTACCCCTAAATTCTTCCACTTCAGTAATGCACACCAGGATGAGAAGAAGGTCTCACTGCCTCTGCTCTCTGGCTTCAAAGACTGTGGCTACAATACAAAGAAGGAGTAAAGCTACTATTTGCACTGGACAATGTATTCCAATGGTCGCATATCTCCCCCCTTGACATTATTGATCCACCTGGTGAAAGGAAATTAAAAAAAGGCATATGCATCACTAGATCCATACAGGCTCGGTCCTCTGTGGCAGAGGTGTAGCAATGGGCAAGGAACATGAACAGAGCTGGCCAGGCTACCCCCAGGACTCCATCAGCTAAATCTGTGCTGTGGAAAGAGAAGGAAGGCAGTAAAATCCACTTACTGCCATGCACAACTGCCTGGATAGTGGGGACCACCAACACTGGAGTAACAGCAACGAGGCAGCTGGAAGAGCACACAGATAGACAGGAAAAAGAGCATACAGATAAAGGTCTAGAGCATAGGGCACATGTGGCATTCAAGATACCTCCTCAAGATACTTTGCTAGGGCTGGACATGCCTGAGCTTGTACACAAAGAGAGCTGGAAGATGAATTCATTCTCTTGTAAATCCATTTGGACATATTAGAAGCAGAACCAGGATATTTTGATGAGGCCTGACCAGACACTAAGCAAAAGCAGAGGGCTACTGCTTCCACTCAGAGTCTGCAGCTACAAGATGCAGCACACAAACCAGCAGATGCAGACAGGCTATTTGCCAGCCCAGCAGGGCTCCCAGCCAGGACCTATTTTTTTAAGATTTCTGCCCATGCCCACCATTTTGCTCTACAGCTGGAGCCACATCCTTATTTTCTCCAAAGATCCAGCAGGCCATGGCAAAATTTAAAGACTGTTTGACCTGATCTTTAGCTACGTGGACATTGTGGTGCAGGAGGCATAGGGCTGCCAGGCAGATCTCAGCACCAACCCTCCTATCAGCTCTCTTGGGATACACAGATATATCTATATAGATAAAAGAACAAAACTGTGCATTTGCACCCCTTTTGCACAGTTTGGTTCCTTGTGACCAGGCTTCAACATGCATCCTTAAACAGATGATCCAAAATCTTTTCAACATCTACAAAAGGAAAAGTGGAATCACACAGCAGGCCTCTAAATTGCTCTGCAAACCACAGTGTACTAAGCTAAGTAGTCCTGCTTATCTCTTTTAAATTTAGAGCTAATTATGCTGCAAAAAGACAACTCTCTGCTGACACAAAAACTGAAAGAAGCAAAAAAAAAGTTATGTGTTAATT
>VZUA01034419.1:6233-20779 GCA_013401035.1 Horornis vulcanius | reverse complement strand
AAGAGCTGCAAACACTGGCCTCAACAGCAACAAACAGATCATTTCCTGACAAAATACCAGTTTAAAAGTACAGGCCTAGGCTGCCCTTTCCAAAACCACAAATAGCAGGAGTACCAGATGCTGTTTTTCATAAATCTGTTAGCTAAGTTCCTGAGCACAGGAGCAGCCTCCACAGTCTCTACTGCTACCCAAATCTTCTTAAAACACTATTACACAGCCCCATCTTACCCGAATCAGGTAATAGTCCCTCTTGAAGCCTACACAGATGGAGTTTTCACACCAGGCCATAGACTTGGGTACATCAGGTACACTGAAATCCCCCTGAGGAAAACAGGTTAAACTGGTTGTTATGAATGAAAAAGCAAAAGTCAAATCTGGCAGTACAGAAAGTAACAGGCTGCTCTCTTGTCGACACCTTATCCCCCACCACCTGTGCCCAATATCTGCTGCTCTAGGAATGGCAGTACTCAGCAAAAAGCTAGACTCATGCATAGTAAAGAGGTGTGCTCTGAGTTAGCTGATAATTTTCTAGTAGAAAATTTTCTAGTAGAGCATTGTAGCTGAAAAAGCCTCCACCCATTTCAACTAGTTATTTTTTCTCATTCCAGTATTCACAGCTGCAGCTGTCTTTGCTTGTCAGTAACTATTTTCTAACTTAAAGACATGCTTGAAAAGCTTTGAGTAGAAGTGCACCCACGTCCATAATGTTTTTGTAAGGTATGCATGCTAATACATTTCACTGACTTAAAAGTCAAGTACTTAAAAGTGTACTACAACCAAAACATTACAATATAGGATGCAGCCCTTACTTTAACTTATTAAACTCTAATGCCATTAACTGCGATTTCCAACATGTATTTTCACTTCTGCTTGCTGTTTCATTGTTAAATCTCTGCAGAACCAACCATCAACATTTTGAAAGCCAGCAGTGCCTCTGAGTAACATGGCAAGCAGTAAAGAGCAATTGCCCTCCCTGCCCAGACATCCTGGCCACAGAAAGGACACAACTCACCTGCAGTTCATGGAACTCTCTGTCCTTCCAGAAGTAAAGCTGTAGCTTCTTACGCACTGCCACACACATCCTCAGCACCTCTTCCCCTGAATCTGATTGCTGTGAACACAGACAGGCCTAACTCAGAGAGGCAAGGTAAGACAAGGCCAAAAGATGCCTCTGATAGATGCAAAGCTGTCTACTGACAGCAGCTTTGTTCATCCATACCAGAAGGGCATTCCCTAAAAAAGGAAGCATGGGAGGGGAAGGAAGGAGGCAAGGGAGGTGGCAGGATACTTAAAAACGAACTTTGACAGGGATTGTGACATCAAGGAAATCCAAGAAAATAAAACAGCACCAAAGGCATACACACACAAACAGAAGCTAAGTAGAGAGCTATCAGTCCAACCTTAAAACTAGGATAAATAACTGGAACTCTATGCAGTATATGAGAGGAAATTGAATAATACAAAGACTGTGTTACACTAACAGATAAAGCCATTAATAATCTAATATTCTAACCTATTGGAAAGGTTTCTTGGCAAGAAATACTAGGAAAGCTAAGTGCCTGGACACACAAACAAAAACCACTTTGCAATGACAAGATGTAAAGGTGCTTTGAAAGACAGTTTTCTTCTCTAGAAAATCCCCAGTACTTCCTAGAAAATATTTAACATTAAGCTCCCACGGGGCAAAAAGATAAAATTATGAAGAGTACTAAACCATCTCTTCCATTTATGAAAAAGGTGTCTGAATGACATGGGCAGGCTGAGAAGCTCACTTCAATAGAAATGTGTCACTTAATGGACCAGATCATATGAACAGAGAACAGCTACACCTTACAGAACTATCTACCTTACAGAACTATCTACCACAACTGCTCCTTGGACCAATAAGGAGAAACAAAAATGTAAAAAAAAAAAACCCCAGAGATAGAATTCCTTGCAGAAGGAAACCACAATGACCTAGTACACTGGCAATGCAAGGAAAGGAAATGGCTTTTATATTAAGGGGACCCATTGAAACATAAGAGTCAAAGTTAGTACAGGACAAAAATGCTTTGAAGTCTTGTATCAAAACTTCTGTATCAAAACCTACAATCACAACAGGCACACAAAAATACCTTGTGAAGCAGAGTAAGAAAAATAATTAAAATACATTGCCTGAAGCAAATGCAGTAGATACTAATTTTAGAAAGCACTTGTACCCAAGAAATTTTCATCTAACACAAAATAACAAACCTATTCTATACAGCAAGATGAAAAAGGAATCCTTATTACAAACAGTAAGGATATCTGTGCAGCTGCATTCCTCCCCTTACCTGGAGATCACAAGTGAAGAGAGATGCACCTTTTGCCTTTGAAATTGTGGTGATTTGTTGAAATGTCAACAGGTCATGGACATAAATGTTATTTTCTGTTTTAAACAAAATTCCAATTATTATTTAATACATGTAAAGTCATTGCTAATTCAAACAAGTTATTGTATTTTATGATTATATAAAAAGAACTTGTAAAACTAAGAGCTGCAAGAAAGGAAAAGAAGTGTTTTCCCAAAAACTGAAAAATGCTAAGGCACATACAAATACAATAAATGCAGAAAAGACGACTAACACCAGCATTGGTAAAAACTACAGGAAGGTACTGAGAACATGTGCTAACCAAGCAGGGCAAGGCAGAGAGGAAGGGACAGCAAGCAGGCCAGAACAGAGCAAGTTCAAGATGGAAGACTGCATGAACAAAGACCATTTTGAACTGGCTACTGAACTTAGTGCAAAGTGAACAGCTGAAAGTGTAGGGTACTATGGTCAAGTTTTTGTATGCACGAGGATACAAGCAGCAGAAATCTACACATGCTGGAGCTGGAAGAGCAGGGACTTGGAGACCATAGGGAAGGGAGGAGTAACATAAGCAAAAGACATTAGAAGATCATACGTAAGAGTTAGCCAGAGCAAAGCAAGCTTAAAACTTCCACGAGACAGTAAAAGATCACATCTGCATATAAAATGAATTTGGTAAGGCACCACCAGTAAGTTTGATACATCCAGGAGATTTGGTCAGAAGTTTTAGTTCCTATTGTACAGTGCACACACACGTGCATGCATACACGTGCACATAGAGATGCCAATACAAACTGTATTTTACACAGACACTTTAGAGCATGCCTATACTTCTACATTCCTAATCACAAATCAGCATTAACACTGTTCTCCAAGCTGGCAAAGCTGCCTCTCAATTTATGGTGCTTAATGCTTCCTCTGCAAAATGCAAAGCTAAGTTCTACACAATGAATTCTTCTCAACAACCAGACTACTGTGCAGGTGTGTGGAAAGGGTGCCACATTCAGACTTCAAAAAGACCTCGTTAAATCTTAAAGCACTTTTCTTCACTTACCTAATAGACTGACCAAAATTTTAAATTGAGAAACAACGTGGATCTGAAAGGGAGAATACTGTTAATGCCTCCATTCATAAACTAAAACTGTGAACAAGGCTTGATTATAGATAGTCTAAGAAAATCTCAAAATAATGAGAACAGCAAGGCAGTTTTCCTTGCACAACTTCAGCTATTGCAACTCTTTTCAGTTACACACACTTTTCACAAGCTGCCACACAGCATTTGCAATCTAAGCTGGTAAAAAAGCTGTAACATTGGTATGCCACTAGTACAAAAATACTTCTAAAGCATACATAGAGTGTTGCATACTGAAAGAGGATGCATAATCTTTAAGGTGCTTTTGCTGGAATCAATATAATCATTGAGCACAAATTCTCAAAAAGAAAATGGCAGCAAGACTGGCAGTTACTTTACTTCTACATTTCAAGTAAGTGGAATTACATTCACATTCCTATAGGATATCATGTGAGAGTTCGATAATACATTACAGTCTGTTGATGTATATTACCATAATTTTTACAAATATTCTCAGAACAACTGAAGACCTATTGCTAACAAAAGTCAAAAATAAACCTGCAAGTTCCAATTCTTTGGTTTCTGCTTTAGCAATCAAACTAAGCTTATTCCTGTTATGGAAGTAGTGGGCAAGAACATCTAGCTATTATACTGCTAAGAAAATCTATAGCTTTGGGAAATTTTTTTGTTAAGCACTGCAGAGATCGCAGATGTACATTTGATATTTATTGGCTGAAAACTGTCCCCACATCAAGAATATGGTGTTTCCTACCTGTTGAATCTTCTTTGAGAAGTTCTTGTTGGATTTCTCTAGTGTCACTTCAAACCTATTGCAACCTATCAGAAAGATTGAAGAGGGCATGTAAACTAAAGTTGCTCATTACTGTGTATAACTTACACTAAGTAAATTACAAATAATTATGAAAGCAAACTTGGACACTTAACACTGGACTAATGACACTGTAACATATCTGTGATAACTTTTACCACCACTAAATGCATCAGAGGGTCTTCTACACAGTCATGAAAATGTAAATGACGCTTTTTGTACCCAACTGAGGGCCTCAATGGTAGTTACATTTCTGCCTTCCCCAAGTTTTACATTACAAGCATTATATTTAAGTAATTTGAAACTCAGAGATACAAAGACACCCATAAAGATATTACCCACACTAATCAAGTATCAGCAACTTAAATTGCCAGGGTGCACATCATTGCAAAATAGACATGGAATAAACACTACACCACAAAGGTTTAAAAGGAGGTTTAGGGAGAAAGACTTACAGACACTTTCTGATGACATAACCTCTCCTGGCATTGATGCAAAAAAGGGGGAGAAATTTACCATGTGAGATAAGACACTAGCAACTCAAGACTAGCATGTTCCAGTTGGACAGACAGCCTACAAGTTTCAGAAAAATCAAGCTGAATTCAGTCTCTAGAATCCAATTAGCTATAAATTAATAACTTTCCAAGAGTTGATGAACTTGGAAACTTACATTTGGTGTTTACTTTCCTGTGTCATACTACAAAATATTACTGCTTTCAATAACATCAGTTTCTACATAATAGCAGGCAATGTGAAACACAAACCTCTTTAGTGAAAATCGATTTTAACTCAAACCAAATATAGAATAGCTCTATTTCTGGCATTCCTAGAATAGACTATGAGCACTTAGGAATGTCAAAGAGGCAGGAAAAGAGTAAATACCTGACAAAACTAGTTAGTGTTTATCCCTCTTCTCCATCCATGATGCTCATGGACCCACTGAATGTATTTTCTCTCTCACTAATCCAGTTCGTCATTAAAAGATGACACACATCAAAACTCTGGCAACTCACACACTGCACTGCTTTTACATGTATTTGTACTGTATTCATAAAAATTACAGTCACTAGCTATAAATTTAAACACAAAGAAACCTGAAATAAAATATATTTTACATACATGAAACACTATATAGGTAAAAATCAGCAATTAATCACATGTGTTAAAATGACTACAGCCTCTAAAAGTGCAGGAAATAAAAATAACAATCAACTTTTTGGTGCCATTCTAAAAATCAACTTACCTACGTCTTTCTTGATCCTGTAAAGCAGAAGATGCCCTTGTTTGGTACCAACAAGGAGCCATTCCTCTACAAAGACAGAAGAGTCTAATTAGCTCAACAAATATTGCCCTTCACAGCTGTGCTGGTTTTGGCTGGGGTAGAGTTAATTTTCTTCACAGTGCCTATTATGGGGCTATTTCAGATTTATCAGAAGCCTTGGAAATTTCCTTCAAACACCAAAAAGGACTTTCTGTAGTGACTACATAGGTCTCCTATCATCTCTCCAGTAGAAGTGCACAGATGCAGCTTGAACTCTCAGGAGAGGAGAGCCAAAGATCAGGCAGTAAAACAGAACAGACAGCCTGGCCATCACATTCCACTAGTTCATCCAAAAGTAAAGAAGCAAACCATTGTATCTTGTGTGCAATCAAAAGAGGCAATAAACTATTCTTCAGACATTATTATCTCAGAGAGGAACAGTGCAACATAATGGAAAGTACTGTCACAAAGGAAAACAAGTTTGCGTGAGTTTGATTGTTAGGGTTTTTAGGTCAGGTTTTTGAAATGTCTCTCTGAAATAGTCAGCTATGTTTGAAAGGAGAGTGGCAGCTTTGCTTAGGTGACATCTGGATTGGTTAGACAACCAAGAATCATTCGAGATTTATAAAAGAGGGCAAACTCTATGGCAAAGTTTCATATTCTTCCTCTTTACAGCCTTTACACCATACAAAAAGCATAGAATCTTTACAGGCTTGTTAAATATGACTGAATTTCTTACTCACTGAGTATCATACAGGAAAGCAACATAGATGAATATTTCCTTCTGCATTTAATTCCTCATTAATAAAGACACTTTAATTTTTAATAAAATCTAATTTCCTGCAACACATTTCTTCTACTACTTGGTAGAAACTTTGTAGAGACAGAGTTACACATCTTTTTACAAAACCATACTGCTGTAAGTCTGTGTGTTTAGGCTTTTCTTCCTAGTTCAGCAAAATAAATGCTTTCAAAAAGAGAAAAAGATAAAAGCTGCAATGAAGGAACAAAATACCTCGACATCCTCTCCAGGACATAACTCTATCAGAAACAATCCATGTAAACCAGGAACATTATAATTCAGGATGTAATTTTTAAAATAATTTCTTAAGCCAATTAATCTGGGTGACAATTCCATAGTGTGTGGAACTTTTTAAATTGCCGATTTTGCATGACGGTAGTACATCTGATGGCACCTGCTCACAGCTTTGAAAAGCCTTATCAAGCCTAATCATTAGGACAGCTGGTGCAGTCACCTGACCAAAATCTTGACTCTCAATTCTGCCCAAAAATATAACCCACAATTATGTATCACTAACACGTGCAAACATATTCGAAATCTAAGACTTCAACATACCACCGGCCCTCCAAATTTAGTTTAAGTCAAAACATAGGGAATGTTTTTTTTGCAAGAAAGTAGGCAGCCCAGGGTTACAGCCCCGGGAGTCCCGGCAGCCTCCCCCACAGCCAGGGCCGGGCCGGGCAGGGCAGGGGGGCCCGCGACCGCCGGCGCCCCGGGAGCGGAGCTCGGCACCGCCGGGACCCGGGGAGAGGCTCCCGCGCCCCGGCACGCCCGGCCCGGCCTGGGGGGCGGCAGAGCCGCAGCCGCTCAGCTTCAGGACTTCCCTCCAAAAGAATCCTTAGTTCATCACAACCAGTAATGGATCAGTCAGCCAAAACTGCCAACCTCTTCTCCTGGGTTTGGGAATGATGCTGCTGTGTGGCAGCAAGTCAGATACACTGCCAGAAAGTAAGTGGTGTTGGCTAATGACTGACCTGAAGAAGTCAGCACTTCTGTGCACTGATGGGACAGAAGACAAAGCTTTTGTAAACACACAAAAGACATGCCATATGGACACACTCTGACAACCATGCTTTTATTGTGAGGAATAAAAAAGTAGAGTGTGACTTGTTAGGTTTTGTTCAATGCTAAACATAATGGTAGCCTACAACTTCAGGAGTGCTCCCTCACTCAGATTTTACAGATAGTGTGATAGCTTCTTACATCTGAGTTTCAGGCCCAGGAGGNCCCCGCTGGTCCCGGTACCGCCCCGCCCGCCGTTCTCAGCCCGCCCCGCTTGTCCCCGCCCCGCCCCGCGGACTCCCCAAGGGCGCTGGCGATGTCCGCGGGCGTTCTACCAGGTCCCAGCCCCACAAACGGGGCTCCGCCCCGGGGTTCGGGCGCGAACGGGAAATGCGGGTCGGCACGGCACCGAGGGGACCCTGGCATAACCCGTGTGCATCTTCATACAGCCCGAAAAGGCTGTAGAAAACACGTCTTCCCAAAACGTCACTACAGGAGGCGTCCGGTTGCCACTGGCGACCATAAACCAGAGAAAGTAGGAAAGTCACCCGGGATGCAACGGCAGAAATTGACCTCTGCGGCAACCAGATGAGAACAGCGAGACGTATCTTGCAAGCACATGTCTATTTTTTGAGGTCATATGTTTTACTTTAATGAACTCATCCTATGAACTTGGCCAGCGAAGTTCAGTCTCCAGGAGGAAATCTTTGTTTTGTCCCTTCCAGAATCGGTCACGGTTGCATTTATGTTTGTCATGGAGAGGTGCGACATTCACAATCCATGACCTAGAAACTAACGAAACCAAACTCAAAAAGCACATGGTACAAAATTCTCCAAGCACCTTTACCAACAGAGACCACTTTTGGAAAACAGGGAGTGAGGATGCTCTGTGCTGGAAGATCAAAGCACAGGAATGGGAGAACAAGCACGGCATTCTTGCATCCAACTTCCTTCCTGCCCAGGAATGAACATTTTGTACTGAGGCACAAAACTGTGTTAAGTCAGATCCCCCTTCACAGATAGCAAAACTGCAAACTGCCAAAGGCGTTATGGCTCAGGAATATAGCTGGTTTCTTTAACCAAAGATCCCTACAAAAGGAAAAGGGACATGGCACTGATTTAGTGAAAGGAAACATTTCAATAACACAGGGTAATAATGACTTCACATGGTTGTAGTCCAGAGAGCAAATTATTTGTGAAGCATTACCATCTACATAGCATACTGTAAATGCCATATAAAGTGAACACGAGGATAAATAAAGCCCACAAACTCACACAACTCTACATCTGCAGAATAACCTTCCCTAGGTCTTATGACCCTGACTCATTCTGTGCCTATCAAGCCTCTTGCATTTCTTTACCAGGGCATGTGATCTCTTACTCAGTCCCTCCTTTGGAGTTGCTAACAGGGACATCTTGTCACCCTAACAAAAAGCTGGTCAACATAATCTTCTTCACTATGTTTCCAGTTTTCTGTACAGTATGCACATATATGCTACAATTCCAACAGCCACTTCTCACAAATAAATCCATACAGAACTCATCAGGCACAAGAACTCTAAAATACTACTGTCATTTACTTTTTCTGCAAGTAGAACATTATCACAAATAGCTTATTAAGAACTCTTTCAGATCCCAGACCTAAGAGTAGATCTTTTCTCCCTCTAGCTCACAAAGTCTTCAGAACAGTTTGCATTGTTTGTTTTTGAAAGGGATATAAATTTGAATTGTCTTCCCTGACTACATAATTAAAGGTAACAACCTGTGGGATTTCTGGTTTCGAGCATTCAAGCAAGCTAGCTTACTGAAGCTTTCCTGAATTTTTCCTAGTCATGGAGCCAGTATGTCTTCAGGAGCAAGATGAGGTTTCAGAAGAGGCAGAGATCCCTCAGTACAACCAACATACCTGACTGAACACGCTA
Organism: Horornis vulcanius; assembly: GCA_013401035.1. Taxonomy (NCBI): domain Eukaryota; kingdom Metazoa; phylum Chordata; class Aves; order Passeriformes; family Scotocercidae; genus Horornis; species Horornis vulcanius. The sequence goes on along the minus strand of VZUA01034419.1, from coordinate 11,561 downwards.
CTGAGGGAGAGGCCATCTTGCTGCAACCCACAAACACACCCTTTGCTCCTCACCCACATCTCATCCTGCAATGGCAATGCCACAGCCTGCACAATTCTGTGGGAGCTGGGCTCTCACAGCTTCTCCCAAAGACTGCAGACAAGTCCCAGCACACACCTGCTGTAGGCTAGGAAGCAGATGCTACTTTCCAACAATACAGAAACTCTGCTAAACAATGAAAAAACAAAAATTGCTAACTAAGGGGTCAACAAGCTCCCTGTGGAATTCAGGACAACTTTAAATACTGCTGGAAGTGAGCACAAGAATGGAAGGGTAGAAGGCTACAAAGGATTGCCTAAGACCCCTGTAGAAGGAGGCTGAAAGCATCATTCTGCTACTGTGTTTATTTTAGCTTTTAAATTATTAATTAAACTATCAATATGTATTAATTAGGGAAACTAGTTGGTTCTTTTACTTTTTTTCAGAAATTATTATTTGCCCTATCTCCATTAGTTTTTCAAATTACAGACTTCATTTTCAATCTTAAAAGAATTGTTGGGAATAACTGCATTGTATATACCATGGACTAAAGAGCAAAAATCAGGCAGCTTTGTGAAGGTGGTAACACTTCATGTGAGAGAAAAGGGAGTAGGAAACTGGAAGGACACAATGTGAGCCTTTCTACTCTTTGCCTAGCCTTTATTAAATAGTACATACAAACTTTTGTGCTTCCAGTAGAGAACATTTTTACCTATTTGTTTCAAAAAACCCAAACAACCAAAACCAATAGGATTTATTTAAAAATGAAAACAAAACAAAAAAAAATTAAATAGCAAGCTTTGTGTAGCTTTATTTCACAAAATTTTCTCTCCCCAAAAGGACATGGAGGTAATAATTTTTTTCATCTATATCAATTAAGCATAGCAAATTAGAATCATTTTCTAATTAAAGATTCTATCTGTGGCCTGAAGAGGATGGCAGAAGAGCTCCAGCAACTCTTGCAGAAGCAGTGAGGTGCTGTAGTCACAGCTTTTTTTCTCTGCCCATCTGCCCTCCCCACAACACAGCTAGCAGAAGATGCTATGTCCTTGTGCCTCAGCTACTGTACTGTAAAGTGCCAGGTTTCAGCTTGAATTGCTGATAAAGAGGAGCTACAGCTAAGCTACCAGACCTTACAGTGGAATGAATGAAGTACAGGCACACATTCACTTCTGCTGACATAGCTATGAGAAGAACCAGAAAAGCGGATGCTCTATGCCGTTCCAGCAGCAGCCACATCTGCTTCCTAGATATCCAGCTGCTGCTCGCCTCCTGATCATCACTTTTAAAGGTTATGAACCCAAATTAGAGCTTTTGTCATACAGTCCATGACAGATTTTCATGAGGAAGTTATTGCAACTTCAGCTGTTGCAGCCAAGCAAAAACTGGAACATTGTCCAAAAGCTCTTTTTCATTTCAAAAGGAGAAAAAAAATGCAATTATATAGAATAGAAACCTGCAACTTTGACTGAAACACAGTGATCTCAGAGTACCTCTTGGCCACAAGGACCAGTTGGGACAGGAAAGCCCAGCATCAAATCACTTGCATGGGAAGCAATTCTAAACAGACACTGGGGAACAGAACTATCCCAGCGCTGTGGACTCCCCATAAATCCTCTTTCAAGTAAGGCAGGCAGTGCTCGCACCCCTAGGAAGCAATGCCATCTTCTCAGAGAGGAGTGCCAACTTCTTGGTGGGAAATGTTACATGTAAAGGAAGCTCTGCTGAGACATCCAGTTAATATCTGCTTAACGTGTAGTCAAGCATTTGTGGAGCACTGCAGGAGTGGTTCTGGTGATGTTTGCTTTTGTTTTATTTGTTGGGGTGTTTTTTTAAATTAAATCATGCAACACATGAAAGGTAGGGGCAAATCATTTTTCCAGGCATCCACCACATTGCCGGCAATGAGATGTGCCACAACAGCGAGTGTTAGCTCTAGGCAGCTGTTACCTACAGGTCAATGGCATTTAAAATAGAAAATCTTTCATACACAGTGTTATGAATAAAATTGCACTTGATTTTGTTAAAAACTCATATCACTGTAACTTTTCCAAATATTTCCTTTCTGGCATCTTAATTTTCTTCATTAACAGGAGCTTCTCTCTAAAGGTCTCTCATGCATATTGGACACATGACATACAACAGCAGTTGTTATCTACCAGAAAATGGGTCTGTTGTTTCTTCAGTGCTTATTTCTATGTCCCCACCCTCCCCCCAAAAAGGTACAGGCAGTTCACCTCTAAGTGTCAATTGTAACATTGAAATATAAACTCCTCAAGCAGACATTAGGAATTTTAGTTTCACAGATTAAATATTTGAAAAGTTACAGAAGGTGCTGGAATAGTACACATGTCAATTGCTTAAAAATCCAAACTTGCAGCAACTTTAAATTCAAATTTCCAAAACATTTATAATGTCCTTGTGAACTTCTTCCACAGCAAGACACCCTCCATGACATTAAAGCATCAAACTTTCAAGGCTGAGATCAAGAGACAAATCAGCAGGATGTACTTGCTCCACCAAGCAACTTTAAAAGAGGTGTCTCCACTTCCAAGAGCAAAAAGCTACTTCTTCATTCCATTTTGGACCTTTCAAAGTGGGTAATCATTCTTTCCTGCAAAATAAAATACCCAATCTTGTCATTTTCCCCAGTAGATTTACATAATTCAGAACATGCACATTCACAACAAACAACACTCATATGCACTTTAAGTCAGGAGTTCAACTTGGGCAGCAGATACACCACTTATTTTAGAATCTGGATTCTAAGAAGCTGTATCATGGTTGTTCCCACTGTCCTTCCCCTCTTGTAGTATTTTACTCTTTCACTGACACGAGCAGAGTCCAGTTCTAATAAGCCAAGATCTTATCAGCTGACTCATGACTCCCCTGGCATGTCAGAAGACTAATTTGAAGTGAAGATTTCTTTACTGACCTCATCTGAATCCAGAAGAGCTGGAAGAGCACTGCAGTGGGGGGAAAAGGAAGTTAAAATAATTAGAGCACATACTAAGAGCATACTGACAACCATTTTCAACTTTATATTGCTTTTTAGGGCACAGAAAAGAAACAATGAAGATAGACCTTTCAATTTAACAGAAATTAGACACACAAAAAAGGAAGAGCCAAGGAGAGTCCTTAATGACCCTCACAACTTTGGAATTCTTTTTTATTATGCTTCTCATTACCAACTGAACAATTTCCAAGGTGCCATGAAATAAGCTGTTTCACTCATACATGAACACTGCTGAACTGCACTGAAGACATTCACAATATGGGACTGTGTTGTAAAATCATGTTCCAGAAGTCTAAAAACGTTCCACTGGTATTTCAGCCTTTCCAGCTACAACAGATCTCCCATCTGTTTGGATCTTGGCTCTCCACAACCCCGATCAGAAATAGAAAACCTGCAGCAGATTACCTTAAAGTGCCCTTTCCTAGTTTATACCAGTCTAGTCCTTTATTTCTTAAGAAATCCTATCGCTCTTCAAAAAATAAGTGTTAGAACTGGGAAAACCAAATTCAATTGAGAAAATGCACTTTTTTTCCTCTTAAAACTTCACCTAATTTCTTGCCTTTACCTACATTCAAGCAAAGCTTCATACTTTAATCCAGATCCTCTGCCAAAATTACCTGCTCAAATTTGTGGACACATTTATGTATGAACTTTGATTTTGTCATGGAAAATGTAGACACAGGCACTGACATTTCTAGCATGTAAAAGTTATTGAAAGCAGAAGTGATATAGACAGTGTACACAGCTGACTATATTACCTATATATTACCTTATATACTACATAAACACAAAAATTATGTCAAATGTTCCAGATAAAGCTGAAAACTGGGCTACATTATTCCATTGTTTACATTCAGCAAGATACTATAAAATCTTTTCAGAACACTAGAAAGCAGTTTGTTCATCCTTTTTTTTTCTGGATTTATGTATATTGTTTTAACTTTAGTAAAATGCAGACCAGGCTATGGTTTCACATTCCAAGAAACTGTTTCTTACATCAGCCTGTGTGCAAGCCCAGCAGACTGCATACAAGGGATCAGAGGCCAGTGCCAGACTGAACCCAGCCTCTGCCCATGGAAGTGCAGCATACAAGTGATAAGGCATTTGGAAGTATTCCTGTGGGGAAGGAACTTGCCTTTATTGTGACTATAAAAATACTCACACATCCGTTACTGATGAAGGAACGTTCTCCTCTACCCACTTCAGGTCATCCTCTTGCTACAAGTACAGAAATTAATCAGAAAACAAAAGTCAGTTTTCCCACAATGCTATCATATGCAAGCCTTTTTCTTCTCAACCTACTTGACAAAAACCAATGTACTTATAATGTCAGTTAAAAAATTTTAAAAACCACAAGAAACTCCTTCAATTTGATTTCTGTATTAGAAAAAACATATTTCAAGGAAAAAAAAATGAAAACCCACCCACTTGCTGTGAAGTCTCTAACAGTCCTCTCCACCACCCGCTCACAAAATAGGAAAGTTTGATTTTCATCTTATTTATCCCCAGGTAAGTAGCATACAGCTGCAACCAACCCTTGAGAAAAACAGTGCTAATGACAAAAATATGACTGCTATTATACTGAATTCCTACATTCCACTTTTAAATTTATGCATTCATTCAATGAAAAGATTCCAAGACATATTTTGGGCCTCCTAGATGAATGTGAAACATCTTGCTTATAAGCCACATGGAAAAAATGCATGTTCCCCCAAAGTATTTAGGTAGGTACATAAAAATATACAACATCACCCCATTCAAGTAATGAATCACAAATTTCAAAACCAGAGGGCAATTTATTTAAAATATGGCTCAGCCTTCCTCTCAGACTGAGAAACTTGTTAAAATAATGTATTAATCACTGTCAGAATATTTTATTACACAGCTCTATCTACACTGAATTGCGGAAACATTCCTAAAGAACAGACTGAATTCGTAAGTTCACAGCAAAATACAGGAACTCTTGAGAGACACCTGTATTTACTTTCTTTTCAGCAATACTGTGCTAACTTATGATACTTTGACTCATTCACACTCTGAAGCAAACCAAAAAGCTCTCATTTATTGGCTCAAAAGTTGGCATATTTGTGTGCTCCTAATGGCAGTATACAAAGAAGAGATGAGTCTATGTTCTTTGAAGCGTAGAGGTCATACTCACAACTTTGTTTGCTTTTACATTCCCGTTTGGTTCTTGCTTTGTACTTCTCATTTTCATTCCCTCTGAAGCCAAAAGAAGAAAAAAGATTGGGGTAACTGAATTATAATTGTTCATAGACTGTAAGTGAAAGTGGAGG
>VZUA01034415.1:0-23640 GCA_013401035.1 Horornis vulcanius | reverse complement strand
CATCCTGGAAATTTTGGATGTCCCACCCCTGGAAGTGTTCAAGGCCAGGTTTGGAATAACCTGGGATAGTGGAAGGGGGTGGAATGAGATGATCCTTCGGCTCCCCTCCATCCCAAGCCATTCCATAATTCTGTGAGCCTCTGACACCAAAGGGAAAAATCATTTTCTTGACCAAACTCTTGAACTCTGCTTCCAAGGAGCCTCAAGGAGGATCAAGAAAGGATCAAGAGGATCCTTTCCTCTCAAGGAATCTGAGGGGGAATGGGAAAAATTGGGCATGGGAAGATCACACAGTTCTGATATCAGTCCCTGTTAAATCTTGATGTCCTCCCATCCAGGTTTACAAACCTCTTCCCCTGGAGTGCTGTTGGAATCATATCCACAAGCCACAGCGTAGGGTGCAGGGTACACATCTGACCAGCCCTGGCTGGTACAATTCCTGGTCACATTCCCTGGAAGAAAAGAAAAAAACCCATGATTTAAAAAGAAACCTTCAGCTCACTGTTAAAACAACTTCTGCTTTTTGTGGTATAAATGCCAAAGCACAATTCTTGTAACACTCAGAGTAAACAGAGTAATTCTTTTTCCCTGTTGTTAGTTTCTCATATTACACAGAAATCATAAATGGGAGGCATCCATTGTGTTTTAAAGTCCAGACATCAGTAAAAAAGTACATTTTAATACAGAGGTGCACACAAAGCATCTCTTGTAGTGGTACCAAACTGCCACTTGTACCCAGGCCTCTGGTTGCTGGCACTGCACCAGTATTGTTTGAATGTTTTATTGTCACATTGACTTTGTTCCTGGAAAATTTTTATCTAAACAGAGCAGTGAAGTATTTATGTCTTTCACTCTGCCTGTGAGAAGCCAGGACAGGGGTAGATAAAGTGCTCATTTCACACGATGCAGATAAGGCTGAGGGTCTGGGAATTAAAAATCCAGTCTTCCACACCCAGGCTTTGCCTACAACTGAGCCCTGATCAAATGTGATTCCTGGGAAATGTACTGCACTCTTGTTTGTGAACAAAACACTTCAAAATTTGGCTGTGAAGGGAGAAAATCCACACATGGACAACCTGTACTGCCTGTTTTAACTTGTATACTCCAGGGCAGGAAGATTTCCTGGACTGCCAAGCTCGCTGAGTGCCTGGGGCCTCTGACCAGCTAAAAAGAGCTTTAATTAACACAAGAACATCTCACTCCTTCTGCCAAACTGTCAAAAGTGAAGTTCACGTGGCTCTTTGGTACTCAGAACTGCCTGATCCATCCAGGATTGTAAGTGCAAAGCACTTCTCACTCTGTAAAACATCTCTGCTTCCTGTCCCAGCTGGACCTCAAACCCACGCTGGCTGAATTCAGCAAAAGCAGGAGAGAACAGCACTCAGGATAAGCCTCACCCCGAGAAGTTTGTAGGCTAAAAGGCCAAGATATGGACTTGTCCAAAAATGATAAAGCAGAAATACAGCCAACAGCACACTGAAAATCCCCCCAGCACCTTCTCTGACCATCAGTCCCCACCCTGCCCACCCCACTGAGATCCCGTTCTTGGGGCATTCCACTGGTGCCATTCATCACACAGAACTGGAAAAACTGGTCAATACACCAGAATGAACAAACAGCAGACAGACCTTGCTTTTAAGGTGAAAGATGGCACCAGTGAAGCTCAAAGAGCTTTGCAAACATTTCCAACAATAGAGTTCTCTGCACACAAGAAAACTCCTGCAAATGGGAGTAAATCAGTTATGCAGCTGTGAGTCACAGAAATATTCAAGTATCACCTCCAGCAATTTCTGACACTTGAGTCATCTGAACATCCTCCCAACCAGGAGGAATGGTGCTGCTGCACTGAAATCAGCAGCAGACCTTCCCCTGCCTGAAGCCACGCCTCAAATCCCTGGGGCAGGTGGATTTTGACACTGAAATTTGCCCCTTTATTCTGTCTTTGCAACAGATCTGAACCCAGGAGGGCTCTGGAAGGTGCCTTTGGTCGTTTTCACAGCTGCTGCAGAAGCAGCAAGCTCAGCACAGCTCCGTGGGCTGCTGTTCCCAGCCTTTCCCTGCACGGACACTGTTTGCAGTTCCTTCCACCAGGGTTCATTTCGGGATCATAAAGGATCTTGTGCAAACAAATCAAGGACATGACTGTTCAGTACTCCCAGTTTCTTTGAGGTGTTATGCAATTTCTGTTATTTCTTCTTCATTACAATAGATCCCATTATCTGAACTTCATTGCTTCCCATTTCCTGCTCAAAACTCCTCCTCTCTTAAGATTTCATGGTTTTAAATCTTTGTTTCTTAATCTCAGTGAGCTAAGGTGTGCTTCTTTCACCTTAATTTTCTCCTATTTCTTCTTTTTATTTGCACTTCCTCACAATTTTACGTTTTTTAAAATATTCTCATCACTCTCAATGCTTTCAAAAATTGTCCCAATGCTTTAGCAGAAGTGGAAGGTAGAGGGAAAAACAATGACAAAACATCAGCAGGATTAAAAACATAATAATAAAAATTACTCAGATTTTAGGGAAACTCACTTCCTCCCAGAGAAGTTTTTCTACCACCCTTTGCTGCTCATGTCCCTTTTAGATGTGGAAATTCACACACATGGTGTAATCCAAGACACCTTTCTAAAACCCCTCATGTTCACCTGATGTCCGAGAGGTACAAAAAGCACAAGGTTAGAAAAACAAAGATTTTATCACACCACAATTTGGCTCCAGCAATGGATGATGTCTCTGCTCAGGCCAAATAACATCTCTAATTACTATTTTTTAAAATATCACTTTTTATACTGAAAATGAGCATAAAATTTGGGAAAGTGTCCCACTTAAAGCTTAGTTTTCCTCTGAGGTTTACAGGCTCAGGTTAAACTGATGTATTACACTGATTTTTATGTTCCAAGATCAAATCCCAGCTCTGTCACAGACCCCTGATGAAAATGAGCCAGTCCTTGTGGTCTCCCTGGCTCTCGGTTTTTCCAGACTTTGGTAATAAAGTCTAATTATTTGTTAATGGAAAGGCAAATTTTTTCAAAGCACCAGAAGCTGTATTTGTCATTTTCCAGAGCTGTTTCTCACTAATTTGTGTAACACAAGTTCTCCCTAAAATGAGCACCAATGAAGTACATTGAAAATCTGGAGTACACTGAAAACGACAGTATCAGAAAACACAAAGATTCTGCACTTGGAATTTATCTCCAGCCTTTCACAGTTCACTAGATTTCCCAAATTTTCCCACTTCCTATCAGACTGCAGCTAAAATTTTCAAACTGACCTCCTGGATATTTAATGAGAAAGGAGACCAGGGGTTTATAACTACATGTAATTAGCAATGCAGAGTGGAGGAGAGTCACTGGGAGATGGGGAGCATCCCAGTGCCAGTAGGGTTGTGCTCCAGGCTCTCCTCTGTGTTGTGGAAAAAGAAGAGGCAAGTCCCTGGTGNGGTTTATTTTTTTATTTTTTTATTTTTTGTGGGGTTTGTATTTAATCTGATCTATGTTGCCACTATTAAACTGATGCATCTGTTCCTAAAAGCAACGAGGTGAGGTTTTCCATTAAAAAAAAAACCAAACTGAAAAAGCCACAACTAACTCTCATTTATTTTAATAATAACCTCCTAATGCCTTGCAAGAGCTCAGTGTCCTGCTTTCGTAGCATCCNGTAATTAGCAATGCAGAGTGGAGGAGAGTCACTGGGAGATGGGGAGCATCCCAGTGCCAGTAGGGTTGTGCTCCAGCCTCTCCTCTGTGTTGTGGAAAAAGAAGAGGCAAGTCCCTGGTGAGAACACAATCTTCTAATTCTGGTATTAGTTAAAGCCATGAATTAATCNATCCCAGAATGGCTGAGGTTGGAGGGGACCTCTGGAGGTCACCTGGCCCAAAACCCCTGCTTGGGTGTGGTCACCTAAAATGGAAGCATGGGCAGATGCCTTCTGGATATTCTTGGAATCCTTGGAGGATGGAGACTGCACAAGCAAAACTTGTCTCAGAATTTAGAATCGTAAAATCATCACAGAAAGATTTGGGCTGGAAGGGACCCCAAGTCCAGTTCCAATCCCCCTGCCATGGGCAGGGAACCTCCCCTGAGAGCTCCTTGCTGTCACTGAGAGGAATTTCCTTCCATTTGATGTGATTTATTCATGGCACAGCAGAAGAGGAAGGAGGAGTTTGTGGAGCAGAGATTAAACCAGAACCTTTTCTTTATCAGAAGTGTTTGGTCTGGGTAGGAGTCAAACACTGATCAGATGAGTGGAATAAATAAATAAACAGCACAGAGCTGTTGTCTATGTCCTGCTCTTTAGTTTTTTTTCTCTTACTTAATTTCTTTCTGCCTCTCATCTGTTTCAAACACACCATTCAAACTCTGAGACATGTCTGAAAGTGGATGTTACAGGTGAAGTTTTACCTCTTTAATCATCTTGGGAAAAAAAAATTCTTATTGGCTTTTAATGGGAGTTTGAATTCAGTTAAAAAGGATCTGAGGTCAATCATGGCTCAGGGGTGTTGGGTTTTCACCCCCTCTTGCTTTCCTTGCCCTTTTCTGTAACAACTTCTAAAGCAGAGAGGAAGGTGCCCCCTGCCCACCAATCAGTCCTGCTTCTCTAGCATCATCATATTCCATGGACACAAATCGATTTTTTCAAGCAGAAAATATTAAAGCAGTGACACTTCTATTATTTACCATTCTTGAGACGCCGCTGAGCCCACTGGCACATCTCTGCTTTCATTTTGATTATTGATCTGCCCCACTGCTCCTGGGAAACGCTTGAAACTTGCAGAGAGCTTGCACTTAGCTGGAGGCTGAAGTGCTTAGGCCTGGGAAAAACTTGTGGGGAAAGTCGTGACAGGATAATTTCCCAATTTGCTTTCTCTGCCTCAGTCGTGGTCTCACAAGATCACTCTTTCAGTGAAAATTCTGCCCAGTGTTTAATGTTATTTTATATTTTTGTATTTCATAACTTCATGTCATGGTAGAACCTGTGGCACTGAGTCAGCACATTAAACAAGAATGACTTTATTTTCTTCCTTTGTTGTTTTTCACATCGCTTGGCCTGCAGATATTACTGCCACATGTCCAGTGCCCTGAAACTTCCTGCACCCCATTTTTGTGCCAAAACTCCATTTTCCCTTATTTTCCTTTCCCCTTCCTTCACTTTCTAAGAGTGAAGATCCTGATCCTTAATAAATAAAGACAATTCCCCTTTCTTAACAATACCAATGTTCCCCTTGATTGGACACCTTTTGTAAGCCATTTTTTTTTCATCCTAAAAACAGAGATGTCAAATTTTAGGACGAAATTCTCACTAGATCTTTTGATACTGCAATTATAGGAGTCCAGGGGACATTTACAAGGAAAAGATGCAGATTTTTGGGTAGAGGTGGAGGTGTAGCACCAGTCCTTCAGAGGAGTGGGGCAAGAGCATTGTGACACCTCAGGTGCAAATAAATCATGGAATGGTTTAGGTTGGGAAAGCCCTCTAAGATCACCAAGTCCAACAATTAATCCCACACTGCCAAGGCCACCATCAAACCATGTCCCCAGGTGTCACATCCACTCATTTTTGAACGCTTCCAGGGGTGGTGATGCCCTCTCTGAGCCTCCTTTTCTCCAGTAATTTTGCATATTTTGTATGAAGGCACATGTGGAAAGCAGAACTCCTGAGCAGGTCGAGGGCTCTCAGTGAAGAGAACTCCACAAAAACCACATTCAGCTTCTCGGGTATTTTAATGACCATTGTAGCAAATAAATAATGGGTATGGTTCATTTTGGGGTTCTTTAGAGAAGTGGTGATGTCTTCCTCTTTTCTGCTGCTCTCTGCTCATCCCTATCCTCATTTTATTCCATTTTTGTCCCAGTTTCAGAAGCAATGTGGAATAAAAAGTGTTCACGAAGGAGGGGAAAGGAGAGGGGAAATAAATTTAGAGGAAAGAAGGAGTTTGGCAAGCCTGAAACTCAGATGGATCTCACCTCACTGAGTGGGATTCCAGAGCTTGGTTGTGCCCATCCCCACCCCCTTAGGTCAATTAATCTCAGAGCTGAAGCTCAAAACCCGTCAGTGCTAATTTAACTTGTGCCTGGTGGACAATTTGCTTTTGGAGAAACTGTGAGGCATAAATCCCTATCACAAATGTCATCCACCACGAATGGAAAGAGAGCTGGAACACTCTGGTCAAGGGGTGGAAAGCAATGCACTTTAATAATGAAAGGTGCCAAAAATATTTTCATCCATCTCCCTCACATGGCACTGACAGACGTCATGAAATAATGAAAATTTTCTGGATCTGTGAATGCCATAAAAAATTAATGTCAAATGACATCAGGACAGTTTAAGGTTTTTAAATGCCACGAGATATTTTATCCTTTATTAACCATGAGATGGGACATTAGTCATTTGGAGAGCTTATTTTCCATGAGGCAGGAAAATCACATTAACTCTTTGTTTCCTGGTATTTCACTCTTTTCCTGCTATAAATACATTAAAAATATTTTTCTCTGGCTCACAACTTGATAAAAGCTTTCACATTCCTGCAAAGGGATCAAAGAGTACAACACAAACATTACTCAGATGATTGAGTTCCCTGAAAGCTGCTCAGTGACACTCACTGCTACAAAGGAGGAGCTGCTTCACAACCTTTAATGGCATTAATTTTGCAACAAATCCTATAAACCAGGAGGCAATCTTCCCCTCCCTTTTATTTAAGACCATCACTGCTTTCCCTGTTTGTTAATGGTTGTACAAAGTGTCTGACTCAGAGAGAATCAAAGCTGCTGCTTCTGCTTTGGGAATGGCATCAGTTGTTCTGTTGGTGCTCTGCTGAGGCGGAATTCAATCCTGTTGGGAGACATTCCCATCTGCCAGAGCCACTCCACAATATTTTGACTGCAAATGGAGAGAAATATGTGGGGTTTGGATGGTATTAAACTCCTCCTGGAGTGGGAATCTAAAAAACCAGCCAAACTAAGGAGCCTGTTCCTCATCTCTGACTGTAAAACCAGACCAAACATAGGCTGACTTATGGAAAACTCTAAATTCAGTTGATACAAATGCCATTTTAGGTTGGAAATTTGATACAAATGCCATTTCAGGTTGCAAATCCTGAATGCAGGTATCTTAACGCCAGCTGAGGAATCCTCGTGGTTTTAGATCTTCCAGCCTTTTTCAAATGGTACCAGATGTTTATGGTTAAAAACCTGACTGGAGCCCTCAGTGCCTGTGCTGTGGGGGCCTCTCTGTGAGCTCAGTACCTGCATTCCTACTCCAGTCATAGAAAATTCATCAGGAGAGCCCATGGCACCTCCAGAGCTGTTCAGGTGTCTTTAGCCAGTGCTGGCCAGATTTCTGTGGACATTTCTGTGGTCCTGGACACCAGTCTTGTACAGACACCCCTGCTTTACAAGCAGCAGAATTTAACAGTCCTGACTCTGCTTTCTCCAAAGAAACTCACCCTGTGCTTTACCAAACAGGAATTTTTATGCTGTTAGTTATCTGATCACTGTAAATGACTAATTCAAGTTGGGATGAATCACTGACCAAAACCATACAATCATAAAATCATAGAATGGATTGGTTGCAAAGGATCGTAAAGCTCATCTCATTCCAACCCCTGCCATGGACAGGGTCAACTTCCACCATCCCAGGGGAATCCAAGTCCTCTCCAGCCTGGTCTTGGACACTTCCAGGGATCCAGGGGCAGCCACAACTTCTCTGGGCACCCTGTGTCAGGACCTCCCCACCCTTACAGGGAAGAACTTTTTTTGCTAAAATCTAATCCAACCCAGCCCTCTGTCAGTTTAAAGCCATTCCCCCTTGTTCTATCACTCCCTTGTGCAGTGACTGCAATCCCTGGATGAGTCAGCTGCAGAGAACCACGTTAAACCAGAGGAAACTCCTCCAAAGCAAGGTGCAATCTCCCCGGGAGTCTGCTGACCTTGCCAGCTGCAAGGCTGGGTGACATCTGCTGAGGCTGTGGCTCCCAGAAGAGCACAGCTGGGCACAGGGGTGTGCAGGGAGGGGTCACATCTGAGGCTCCTTCTTGGCTGGGCACTCTGAGATGAGGGCACAGAGAGCCCAAGTGATGCTCTGAGCGCTCTGAGGGAGCTCTGGGCTTCTCCCAGATTAGGAATCATTCACTGCACAGAGTGACAAAGTCACTCAGGTTGGGAAAGACCTCCAAGGTCACCAATTCCAACCTGTGACTGATCCCACCTTGTCCCCAGCCCAGAGCACTGAGTGCCACCTCCAGGCCTCACTTTGGATACCTCCAAAGGGATGGGGACTCCAGCACCTCCCTGGACAGCCCCTTCTAACACCTGAACACCCTTTCCATGAAAAAAACTTATCCTGATGTCCAACCTGAGCCTCCCCTGGCACAGGTTGAGGCCACTTCCTCTTGTCCTGTCCCTTGTTCTCTGGGAGCAGAGCTCAGCCCTCACCCAACCTAAGGAATTTTGAGGTACTCTAAAACAGATCCAATGACACAGAAACCATGTGAGATCTGCACCTTTCTGCAGGGAAGCTTGGAGACCAGGATGTCCTGGGACATCTCAGAGAACAGAAAATTTATTGAGTCTCATAAACCCATCCTGTCACAAAATTAAAGATAGCCCAGCTTCCTTAGCTTAAGTCCAACACAGTCCAAATGATTTAAAAGGAAAAAAAAGTATATATATATATATATAATGGGATCTTGGAGTCACTGAGGCTTAAAAAGACCTCTAAGAACATCAAGTCCAACCTTGAACCCAACACTGCCAGGTCCAGACTAAACCATGTTCCTGCTTTTGAACACTTCCCTGGGCAATGAATCCACCACTTCCCTGGGCAGCCTGTTCCAGTCCTTGACCTCTCTATATAATCAAATATACACAATATTTTCCTCATTGCTCAGCTCTGGTGGGATGATGTACTTCAAAGTGTTTTTGAGAGATTTCTCTTTGTGTTTCACTAACTCTGCTGGTATATAAAACCCAGAGAGTGACTGCTGTGCTCTGGGGAGGGCACAGAGCAGGACCTGCAGGAAATTATTGCACAGGGGTCTTGTCCTGCAAGATGTGACATCACAGCAGCCTCTGCCTCTCCTCCCTGGGTGTTGACACAGGAGTGATGAGCTACCAGGGAATTTTGGAAATGAGAGAGTCAGCCTAGGATAGGACTCCAGGGATTTTGAATTTCCTTTCTGTGCCTTCAAAGAATTTTGGTGTGTCCTTGGGCGAGTTGCAATCAGCATGTGCTGGTTAATGAGTGCAGTGCCCAGGGCTGTTGGACAGGGATGATGTTGTGTCCCTACCCCCATTCCTAATTTATCCTGTGTGTTTGCACTACAAGGCTTTGAAAACGGGGGGGTCAGCTCGATGCAGGATCTCCACTGCAAAAGAACTTAATTCTCTGTTAAGGCCTGCAGGGCTTCTGTGACAAAAATAAGGAAAAATAACTATAACTACCAGGAGACACAATCAGCCCTGTTGCTGCATGGCCCCCTGAGACCTGAGTTTTAAACTAAAGCTTCTCAGAACACCCTGAACAGTGAGTTAAGCTACCTCCTCCATTAACCTCCCCTGCCCATTATTTATCAGGTTAATTCCTTGGCCTCTGGCCAGATTTGTCTTTCCAGCAGGAAAAAAACCAAACAAAAAACCAACTTTATTACGTACAGTTCCAGCTTGTTTATTTTCTGTCAGGGACTTAATGAATCATTGTGCTAAACTGCTCATTTTGCACAACAAACACAACTGTTCCACAGGTTGGTTCAGTTTTCACTGCACAACCTCCACACTCTTGGATTTCACCAGGAGCTATTTTTGCATCCCTGGGATCCACAGCAGTGGTGCTGCAGGTGAGGATGTATTGGTGTTTGGGAATTCATGTATGGCTTGGAAACCTCCTTTACCTCGGGCTGAGAGCTGATTCCTCCCTCTTTATTGAGGTGTTCCTCCTGTGGGATGGTGAGAAACACCCCTGGGAGTGAAGCTGTGGAGCTGTTTTGGGGTTTGCTTACCCAGGAAGGAGGTCAGGAACCTGAGGTACTTGGTTCCTCTCTCTTTATTGAGGTGTTCCTCCTGTGAGATGATGAGAAACCCCCCTGGGAGTGAAGCTGTGGAGCTGTTTTGGGGTTTGCTTACCCAGGAAGGAGGTCAGGAACCTGAAGTACTTGGGGCATGGCCGCACCACGACTTCTCCCACCTCTGCTTCAGGCCAGCACGTGATGTTGTCCCACTGCCTCCTGCAGCCTGGGAAAGAGAGAAAAGCAGATGGTGGAGCACTCAGGAGTGCTGGAGGCAGCAGAGCAGCTCTGCAAGGGTGTGAAGAGCCCCTCACCCCGGCACAGGAACCTTTTGGAATGAAACCCCACAGAAATATTTCCTTTAAACATGCAGCTTGTAGCTCCTCTAGTCCCTAAAATTCAGCCCCGTAATTTTCCAGAAATCAGCATGGAAAGAATAGCAGAGAAAGGAGGAAAAAAAAAAAAAAAAAAGGCAAATCAGGCTTGATACAAGAACAGTGTCTTCTCCTAGGTTAAAAAGGCAGAAATTCCTAATTAAATATTCATCTTCCTTGCCTTTGTCACTCCCTGTTGCATTAAAACACCTGATCTGAACCTGTGAGGCATTGTCCCCTTCCTCCTCTGTTTCCCCCAAATGCCATCACCTTTTTCTCCCATTGCAAAGATTGTGCAGCTCTCACAGCAGGAAGGGGACACAGATAAGCATCAAGGGGTGAAGGACCAAAGTCCCTTCACCAGAAGAAGTTTTCTTCTTAAAAAGGGGAAAAGGCACAAAACACTGCTGGAGGCTGAGCAGGGAGGGTGCTGTGGGCAGGAGATGATCCCTATGGAAGAGTGAGGGAAGGTGGCACAGCCTGAGCTATCCAAGCTAGGAATGAAGGAATAACCAACACAGGGTTTTGCCAAAATGAGGAATTGCTGGAGATTTTCTGGGTAGAATAAAAACCTTCGTGGAAAGAAAAAAAAAAAATGCTGTGTCCTTTCCACAGATTTATAATGTTCTGATTTTGCCCTTTTATTTCTCAAGAGGCATTAACAATACCCCATGCATGCTGCATTGTTGCATCACCTAACATTAATGCCAAAGCCAAAAGGAGCTGGCAGATCTGAATTTAAAAGAAAATAAAAAGGGGCCAAACACATTTTTACGTCGATATGTTACCGTTTTAGAGCTCTTAGCAGAATTTTGACATTTTTCCCTCTTACATTTCCAACAGCCAGGCACTTCAGCTGCTGCCTGGGTGGGGTGGATGGGCTGTCAGCAGAGCTCCCTTTTCCCAGCACCTCTGCTCTCAGTTATTTGTCACACCCCATCAGGTGGAGACGCTCCCCCAAACGTGAGGTCAACAGCCCCATCCCTCTTCTTGGGATGAGAAGAACAAAGTGGTGAGAGAATGTTGGGGAAATACTTCTCACGTGCCAGCAAAGGGAGCTGTGAAAACCCCTGTCAGGCTGCACTTGTTGGTGATTACACCCCGCTCTGAAATTCCTCCTTTAAATCATCTTTTACTCCTCGAGCTGAGGAAAGGGCTGGTGTCATCACCAGCCTGTGCAGAGCCAGGCAGATCTGTCTCAGATCAATAGGGAGCACACAGAAATGCTTTGAAGCTGAAAAAGAACCCTTAGCTCACTTTCAAAGTGATTTTACAGGTTTACTCCCCCTCTTCTTTCGTGAACAAACTGAACTTTTCAAATGAAGTCCTGAGCTGAGTTTATCAGAGCCTGGAAAATGGAATAACTGATGGTATCTCCTTCACACAGCTCTCCTGAAGAGTTCATTAAAAGTCAGGATTCAGGTCCTTATTTCAGGTGACCAGCTCAGTTCTCACAGCCTCACACTTATCTCCCACCAAACAGCCAGCAGCTCCCAAAGGGTCAGGGTATTAAAGATTCCATGGAAAATGATTCCATGAAATTATTCCATGACAGAGTATTTCACGTCCTGCAATCTTTTCCTCCACCAACTGCAGTAAATTACAGTGCAGCCATTACCTCATGATAGGTTATAATACAAAATAAAAGCCATCTGATAGCATCAGATGGTTTTTTAAATGCCCTGAATTATGCACTCTGAGAGTTTTGGTGATCTGTATCTTTTTCTCTGTTGACATTTTTCAGCACCACCTGTGATGTGTGAAGAAAGCTTTTAGGTGTTCACTTCTGTAGTAAAAGCTTTTTTTATTCTGATTAAAAGAAAGTGAAACTGGCCTTGCAAGACACATAAAATGTATTTTTACAAAATTATTGCTTGTGCAAACACACCTTGTGCCTGCCCAGTGGCTCTTACAACACCAACCTTCCTCATCGCTGCCTCGGACACGCTGAAAATATTTCTGCAATAAATAAAGGAGGTAATGGAAACCAGAGCTCTGGCTGGCAGTGCCTGTCACCACAGGATCTGCAAATCTTGGAATGGTTTGGCTTGGAATGGACCCTAAAGATAATCTCATTCCAAATCCCTGCCACTACCCCAGGCTGCTCCAAGCCCTGTCCAACCTGGCCTTGGACACTTCCAGGAGCACTTCCTCAGCTTCTCTGGGCTTGTTCTAACAGGTCTGTGTCTTTCTTGTGCTAATTATCTGCTTTAATTATCTGCAATAATTTCTAGTGAGTGGAAGAGAAAAACTGGGGTTTAAAGGATTGTAGGATTGAAGATTGAACCCTGCAAAATGTTTTACATGCACAGCCCAATGCTGTAATCATCCCATCACAACTTCAGGTAAAACTTTGTGCCCTGATATCTCACTCAGCACACAGACAACATTTATCAAGGAACCTTCCAGAAAATGCATTTCTTCCTCCCAAACTGATAGACTTTATCCTTGAAAATTGATGGGATTGGGGAGTAGGGAGGCAAAAATCTACCATCAGCCTTGTGTTACCATGCCACCACAGACTCCAGGCAGCAGAGAACTCCCAAATCAGGGATAGTTTTCTGTTTAAAAGTTGTATGAAATAATGAAAAATACCATAGCTAGATTGTTTTTCCTCCCATAAATCTTCTAAATTAAATGCAATCAGATTTTGATTCTGAACCCATGAAAAGTTTTAGAATTCACAACCTCCTGCACCAAGGCATTGCACAGTTTAAGTGTCCACTGACAGAAAAATTATATCCTTTTCTGAATTCCCTTTGAACCTGCTCATTGCTGGTTTCACTAGGAGTTGCTCAGTTCCTTTACAAAGACAAAAAATATTCACAGCTTTATTTATCAAGGAGCCGTCCAGAAAATGCTTTTCTTCCTCCCAAACTGACAGATTTTATCCTGGAGAACTTCTGGGATTGGGGACATTGGCAGGCAAAAAAACTCTCTGAGGGCAGAAACAGCTGCACTGTGCCTTGAAAGAAGGAAATCCCTCTCTTCCCATGGCATCACTTGGATACAGCTGAGATGACAAGTCTGGCCTGATCACGTCGTGTTTGGGGATTGATAAATGCTTCCCCATTAATTAATTATAAATGTTGTCTTCTACCTTGCACTCAGTGTCTGCAGGGAGAATGCAAAGGTTTTTATCAATCCTCACCCAGTAGAACAAGTTACAAACACATCTACTCTCCATTTCCACCTAAAGAGCTGCTCTGCTCATGTGCCTGTCCCAAAAAAACAACCAAGGGCTGTGCTTTGCCTTGGGAAGGATCCCAGGTCAATCTGGAGGAGCTGTATAAAAATAAGTGTGTGGCTTTTCCAAGTCGTCACCTCTCTGTGGGTGTCTCAGGTGCAGTCCTTAAACTCTTATCATTATAAAAATAAACTTTAAAAAATCAATTTTTTTTTTTTTTTAAGAGGAGGGGTTTTTTTCCAATTTTAATGATTTTAACTGTGACTCCCACACCCTCAGCTTTGCCCTGCCCTTCCTTGCCAGACCATGAAGTGCTCCTTGGAGCTGAATATCTTCTTCTGGAGGGCAGCAGGGAGAAATCCTCCATGCCTCTAAAGAAGCTGGAGCTCAGATCTCTCTATCCAGCAGCTCAGCCTTCCTCTCTGCAAGCCAAATACCCCACGAGGAAGCCAAGATCTGCATCAGCCTCACTTGGAGCCCTCCTCTAAGAGGTTCTGGCTCAAAAGCAGCTGGAGACCAGTGGCACAGTGCTGGCTGCAGGGCTTTGGGAGGCCCCAGCACACCTTTCCCCCTGTCTCTGCTAGAAGGGGATCAGAGCTCTCATTTCCTCTCCCTCTGAAAGGTTAATAAACAGAAAACAGGTCAATTCTCACAAGGCACACTGGTTTGCAGAACTGGCAGACTGGAGCATAAAAACCCATTTATTGCAGTTATATCTATGCTTTACAGCAAGTCGTGGTCAAAGCTTATCTAGGAAGCAGCAGGGAATGACTTTCCCTCATGAATAAACATGAATTCCAGAGCTTTGGCACTGCCCTGAGATGGGACTTGGTTTGGCTGAGGGAAGAAATGAATGGCAGCAGGCTGGTGCCAGGCACTCTCTGCAGCCAGGTGAGCTCCCAGTTCAGGGAAAAACCCTTTCAGCACATCAGTCTTTCACTGAATCATGGAATCATTAGGGTTGGAAAAGTCCTCCAAGGCCATCAAGTCCAACCTTTGGTAGAACACCACCCCCTAAACCCTCACACCAAATCCTCCCTCATGCGTGAGGGGTTACTCCAGGTCTCTTCTGAAAGACACTCCCACACATTTTGCTCTTGGAATCCCTGTTCAGATTCAGGGATGCCCTTTTGATGCCTGGAATACCTCAGGAGCTCTCAGTACCCACAGGGATAACAGCAAGGCAAGCTCAGTTAAGCCAGGCTGAGCTATCCCAGGGCACCATCACAGCCTGGTGTGCTGCAATAAAACCTCATTTTCACTCCAATTTCATGCCAGCAGGCACTTTCCAAGCTCTCAGGACTGTAAACAGCCATGGGCTGACATTTATTGTCCCCCGGACAAGCCCAGCCTTGGTGCTCACCAGTGGCTTGCAAACATCTCATTACAAGCAATTATCACTGCATCAATCTCCCTGTCCCAGCTGAGCACTGATCTCTCGCCTGACTGAAGGAAACAGACTCCAAAAGGTGGTGCCTGCAACAATCCATAGCTCAGCACCACCCAGGCAGTTTGAATTTAATCTCAGTGGAGATTAAAGCCACTATCAGCCTTGGGTCACCACTGCCACCACAGACTCCAGGCAGCAAGGCCTCCCAAATCAGGGATAATTTTCTATTTAAAAGTTGCATGAAATAAAGAAAAATAAGGTAGATAGATTCTTTTTTCTCCCATAAAACTTCTAAATTAAATGCAATCGGATTTTGATTGTGAACCCAGGAAAATTTTTAGAATTCACAACCTCCTGCGCCAAGGCATTGCATGGTTTAAGTGTCCACTGACAGAAAAATTATATGCTTTTCTGAATTCCCCTTGAACCTGCTCATTGCTGGTTTCACCAGGAGTTGCTCAGTTCTTTTACAAAGACAAAAATATTCACAGCCTAACCACAATATCCCTTTCCCTGGGGAGAAAACCCATAAAATCCTCTTTAATATCCCTCCTCAGGCATCTTTTTTTCAAGCTGAAGTTTCCCAGCCTATTTAGTAGCTTCCAGCACGGAAACAGCTCCCTATCATTTCTCCCTTGTATCTTTGGTGGATTTAATTCTACCCCATCCTGCCCTGGGCTTGCAGAGTAGGGTTTTCCCCTATTTTTCTGTGACAGATTGGGTTTGACTTGAGGTTAGCTTGGCTCCGAGGTTTCACTAAATGCATCCTCACTCTCTTTTCTGAAAAAGTCACTGCTGTGCCCTCCTGTCCCCAGTTCCACTCACACTCCAGCACCCTCTGGGCATCTCTCCTTCCCTCAGCTCCATCTCATCACCTTTTTTATCTGTATCACCACTGACAGTCTGCTCTGCAGCCTCCATCCCCTCAGAGCTCCCCTTGAAGCTCCCACGGCCTTTTGTTTGAATGTCTTGCCCGTTGTGCTGCCTGCTCTCACTCCAGCACTGCAGGCAGGATGTGACAAAGAATCCACCCAGCTGAAGGGAAGCCACAATCCTGCCAGGGATGTCACCCCTGCCACGGTGGCATTTCCCTCCCACCACCCATGGGCTCTGCTCTGCTCTGATGCTCCTGTGCTCATCGCTCACTGAGGGATTTGCAGCTCCAATGCAGCACAAAAAGGACTTGGGCAATCACAGAAAGCAAAAAAGGATCCCAAAACTCAGGATAAGTGAGAAGAGTTTGCTTTGGGCTTTGCCTCAGTATCTGTGGCAAGACAAAGACTGTGATTTCATTTTTCCCCACTCTGTACAGATTTGACTTGATAATCTTCAAGTTCTCTTCTACCTTAACAACTCCATGATTCTACACCAGGAACACCATAAATTACTATAAAACCTGCTTCACACTTCTGCAAGCAGAAGCTGGCCAAGCACCCAACAGGAATACAATAAAAAATAACTTTCTTCCTAAGTGTTTGCAGAAATTTGACTCAAAGACATTAAGAAAACCTCACCTTAAAGGTGACTGTCATTCTAATCAAAGAAATCACCAGTCACTGTTGCTGGAGGATGATGTTTAACATGAAAATCCTATGAGATTTTCCATCAACAACATCTATTAGGAAACAATTTCATTATTTTTAAAAAAAGATTGCAACCTTTTTTTGCCTTTATGACCAACAAACTAAATAAATGCTTGATTTTTTAATCCCTCCTTTTCATAAATCAAATTTGTGAGCTGAGCCCTTCTTCCTAACTCCAGAACATGTAAACTGGAAGAAAAAGATCCAAGATTTAAGATGAAGGTTTGCACAGGGCATTGCCAAAACCATGACTTATCTCCTCAGCAGCCTCTAAAGATCTCCAGTGCTCTGACACAGTGCATGCTTAAAGGATTATTCCAGGGTTTCCTCACTCAAATCCCTCTTCTCATCCAGCAGTTGTAGACAACTGGATTTATAGAGAATCACACTTTGAATTCAGGTACCTTCCTAGATATTTTTTTTCCCATGTTGGGGTCACCAGAAAGAAATTCAAAGTGAAGACAAGTGGCTCAACCTCTAGGAATGCTTTTCCCAACATCACTTATGATGTGTGCAATATTCCCCAATGAATTTATCCCAGGTAAAAAGGGTGGAGATCATCATGGCAGTGTTCTGATACAGCCAATATTGGCAGAAAAACAAAGAGTAAAGACGAGGAAAGAGAGATTTTTTTTAACCAGAAATCTCATGGGATGTGAAAGGGACAAACACAGGCTGCTGTCAGAAACAAACCCTCTGCATAGATGGCTTTAATCTGAGCCATTATCCAGAGCTTTGAAAATATTTTGAATTGATTTTCCATCGGCCTGCAGCAAAGGCACTTTCTCCTTATTCCTATAACCTTTGCATGGCTAAGGCTGTGTGCATTTATCTATTATCTCACGTTAAAAAGGAAAGGAACTAAAACATCTGCTGGCATTTAAAAATGTGACACATTCTCCAAATTAAAATGCCTTTTCCAACACAAATTTATGTCCACTAAGTGGCTGCTAATCCCAAAAAACCCTGGGACAGCTGTTCTGAAGTCAAACAAACCCTGCTGCTTGTTAGAGAGCTTCCAGCCAGGAGTCAGCAACAGGCAAAACCAAGGCAAAGCCTCCACCCCTGCTGTGTTTTAAGGCAGAAAACAGATTTTGGAATGTCTTAGTATCTGTGGAAAGGTGAGGTCAAGGCAAAAATCAGCTCTTAGCTCCACAGGGAGGAGTGATGGGGTGCTGCGGGGGTCTGTGTTGGAATTTCATCCTGGTTTTGGTGGGTGTTTGGCACTTCAGGTGGGTGGGTGGGCTCAGACAAGCAGCTGAGGGACCACTGTTGGAAGCATGGAATCAGCAAGGCTGGAAAAGCATTTTAAAGCCATTGAGGCCAGCATCACCCTGTTCACCACGAAATCACATCCCCAAAACTCCACTGGGAACTTGCAGTGCGCGCTGGGGAGGTGGGCAGCGGGTCACGGGGCAAGGGTGGACAGAAAAAGAAGCATTTTTAGGGAAAATCTTGCTGATTGCTGTTTGCTCAGAAAGGAACTCCTGATCTGGAAGAGCAGCACTGGCTTCAGGCTGGATCAAGGCAGCCAACACCAAAGTCTGGGCTTGGTTCTCAGGGTTCAGGCTGGGTTTGCCACTGTGACAACACCGCTCCCTCCTCATGTTTCAGGGGCCAGCTCTCACCGCAGAGACTGCAAAGGCTCTCCTCTGAAAAACCCACGGCAGATTTCTTTATTTTGAGTTTCTGGAGAGTGGGTTCCACCTCTGTAAAAGATGCAGCATGAAGGTGTTTGGGAAGAGTCCCAGGGAGATGAGGGAATGGTGAAGGAAAACCATTTGGAAGGTTCTGTCCCACTGTGTGTCGTGACCATTGCCAAAGAACTGGGAGAAAAATTCCTGTTAAATATAAGGGAGCTTCACTTTGCTACTGAAGCCCCATGAATGTCTGGAGTTTAAGGTCTTGATGTCCCATGGCTGAACTTTCTACTGTTGTAGGAAAAGCCACCCTGTCAAGGAGTGGGGGAGTCGTATCTGGGAGCTTCCCATTGCTGCTGGTCACAGCAAGAATGGAACTGAGGCCCTTTGTATCACCTAGGCTGCAGTAATGGGAAAAAAGTAAATTAAAAATTAATAAAAGACAACATGGCAAAAAGTCCATCAGGTGCTTTTGACTCTAGAGAGACCATCAAGATCAAACATATTTCAGACTGAGCTAAACTGTTTTTTTGAGCATTTTGACAGAGGTTTGAATTAGGGTTTGATTTAGCAGACCAACAGCTGTCATTTAATGCCATTCCTGTTGTTTTTTTTTAATGATTTTTTAAGAGGTTGATGAATATAGTACAAGGCTTCTGAGAGCTCTACACAACTCTGAAATGACAGAACCACAGAATCCTTGAGGTTGGGAAGGGTCCCTAAGGTCACCAAATCCAGCCGCCAACTCATCCCCACCACGTTCCCACTGATGCACGTCCTCAAGTGCCACACCCACAGTTTTTCCCCACCCTACTTTGGGCACTCTCTGGAGCTCTTGAGCAGCATCAGCCACGTGGTGCCTTCTCCAGCACCTGGAGAGCTGCTGATACCAGGATTGTCCCACAAATCCCACTGACACCTCATCTGCCCCAGCAGGGCTTATGCAACTGGGAGGTGAGAATTCACTTGAACTTTTCCAAGCAAGGAACTATTAATTATTTCTTATCTTGCTGCACTATAAACAGATGGTGATGAATAAACAGACTCCTAATTTGAACTTCATCAATGTGGTTTTTTTCCAGCTTGATTTTTAATTTCCATATGTTCACTGCTTCTCCTCCCATCAAACTTGTTTTGACTTCTTTAGGGAGGACTGACAGAGACCCCTCAGGCTCCAAATTTGGTTTTTCAAGAAAACCTCCAGTGGAACAGCAAAAGCAATATTCAGAGCTTAAACAGCATGGACCTTTTCCCACCTGGATTTTTTTTCATGTGACAATGGTGACGATGAGCTTGCAGGACTCATCTCGATCTCACAACAAGGGTGAGGCATGTGCAAGTTAAGCAGATGTGAACAGGCATGGGAGGGGGAATGGCACTACTTTTATTTCATGTTTTCCATTTTTCAGACTTTTTAAATTTGGTTTTATTCTGTTTCCAAGACAGACAGGGCTAGAAAGCAAACAAAAAAATGAAGTGTTGAAGGACTAGGAGTACCAGGCCAGGTTGGATGGGGCTTGGAGCAACCTGGAACAGTGGAAGGTGTCCCTGCCCATGCCAGGTGGAATGAGATGAGCTTTAAGGTCCCTTCCAACCCAAACCATTCCATGATTCTGTGATTCCATAAAGATCCTGCTTCCTGCACAGCTCTTGAGTCTCCAGAGCTGCTCATCCCACCCAGACACGATCCATGGTTCCTTATTCAGCTGCTATCCCTAAATAACTCCCCTGCTTCTGAAAGAGTATCTGATTGCAGAGCAAATTAATTAGCAATAATGGGATAAACAGATAATGAGCTGAGCCAGCCGACCTAGACCTGATTGATTTTCCTGCCCTTTTAACAAAGAGAGGGCTACTTCTTTTTATTTATTATCATTTCACTTGTGTGCTTCAGTTTAAGCTGAACTGTTTGTAAATCACAAGCAGGGAGAAGCGAGGCTTTCTCAAAAACAAACCCAGAAATATTCCTCTGTGCTCTGGGACCGTGGCATAAAAGAGGCAAGTGAGAGCCAGCAGGAAGCAGTGCAGTGGTGATTCCTGCCTTGCAGCCTTCAGGAGCTCAGCCACCCTTCACAGAGAAGGATTTGCCTCTGTCTGTGAGCCTGGGAAGCGAAGCCCCTCATCCCAACCCTTGGGAGAGCTCCCCTTCTGCTGCCCAGTGCACTGTCAGCTGAGCAGCCACTGTGTTGCACACGTGTGTCCCAGCTGGAAAAGCATCTGCAGCTAAATCCCAATTTTCAGTGAGGCTGGGATTGCATTTCTCTGAAATACAGAATCATGGAATAGTTGAGGTTGAAAGGGACCTTTAAAGGTCATCTTGTTCAACCCCCTTGCCATGATTTCACCTCCTCTGGCCAAATCCTCTCCAAGCCAGTGAACACCAGCAGAGATTATTTGTGAAATGTGAGGTTTTTTCCTGTACACCTGAGCTGCTCACTAAGATTCCCCTTGACAACAGGTGAGACAATCTGGACAGGATTCATCACATCCTGAAAGAGATGCCTGCACCTGGCCAGAACACACCAGATACCCAAACCCAAGTGAAAATCCTTCTCCAAATATCATTCCATGGCTGTTTGCCAGTGTGAATCTGGTCTCTGTCTACCTATTCCTGATTTTAATGGCACAGAATCCACTCCTGTGTTGAATCAGGTGTGCCCTTTGATGCCTTTGCCCCTCATTTCAGCATGGAGTTAAAGAACACCAGGGCAGAGGAGTGCAGGGCCAATCCTGCTCACGAAATCCAGCCTTGTGCTGCAGCACAACTGCATCCCACACACCTTTCCAGAAACTGGGCAAGCTGTGCCACAAAGTCCATAAAAGTCTCCTTCCTGCAGACCTGCAGAGAGGCTGTTGGGTGTCCTCTGATGGGTAAAAATTCCCTCAAAAGCCCAGACTTTGATCTTGCTGCCGTTTGGTTCTCCTCTGTACACGCTGCCAGCTTCAACTGCTTTTCCCTGAGGATTTCTCCCTCACTGCATCCTCTGCAGCCTTTCCTGTGCTGGAAAACAAACTAAAACTTCAGAATTGGGCAATATTTAGTGACCCCTGGGCTGTAGAATCCCAGAACCATCAGTGTTGGAAGAGTCCTTTAAAATTATTCTTTAAAAAAGTCCAGTTGTCAAACCTCCTTAAACATGAGTAAATCCACAGTGAATCACACTCCTAACAGGGAATAGAAGGATCCACAGGGATCATCTCCTTCCAACCCCCTGCCATGGGTAGGGACACCTTCCACTATCCCAGGAGGCTCCAAGCCGTGTCCAACCTGGCCTTGGACACTTGCAGGGATGGAAGAAGTTTAATCTGCAAAGAAAGCCTGGATTTCGTGCACGTTCAGCCCTTGTGAGGAAGGGATGGGGTCTGAAGACAAAAAAAAAGAGGGTTAAAAACGGCATTATTGTTTATCAGTGGAAATCTACCTGCTTAACCCAAGCCAGTGATCAACCTCAGCACCACCATCAAGTGCTCTTTACAAGTGACTAATCTGTCTGACACACCAAATTACTGTTGTGATTAAGCCCCTCTGATCAATACAATTGATAATGGCTCCTAAACAAAGCTTTCTTTCCAGAATGTACTGAGACACTGTTTATTTCCACACATTTGATTAGAAAGGATGACAAATCACTCCTTAAACCTCAAGTGATTCTCCTTTTCCTGAAAAGGTGTGGGAAGTGCAGAAGGCAACACAACTACCTGGCCATAAATCAAAGTTTTACACTGCAGGTCACAGGGAGCCTCAATTGCTTTCCATCCTCCTGTTCTGGGGGATGGAACTGGGTTAAAATCACATTTTTCCTCAGAGTTTTACTAGAATTTCTCTTTCCAGCAACACTCAGATGAAACAGTCATCACTTTCATATGATCTCATATCATCACCTTCATGAGATTTCTCTCCAACAAACTTCCCCCTCTCCCCAAACTGTCAAAGTCCAAAGTTTGATTTTACAGTTCAGCTGCATTTATTGAGTTATGGAGCCCCACTCCAGAAAACACCTTCTCTGACCTACTTGTGCTCACATGCTGCGATCACTTTGAAGTGAACACATCCTAGGTAGGCACTTGGAATTTATCTGTCCACACAGCACATGACAGAGCTCTCCATACACTCATCCACAGGCACCCACGTGAGAGACAATAATTCTGTTTTTTTTCTGTTGCCTCCAGGGCAGCTGTGAGTATCTGGATAATAAAGTCAAGTATTGAACTCCTAAATATATTTTGGGGTAAATGGATGTCAACTGCTTTCCACAAAGGAAGGGACCTTGAAATCGTCTCCTTCCAACCTCCTGCCATGGGCAGGGACACCTTCCACTGTCCCAGGCTGCTCCAAGCCCCATCCAACCTGGCCTTGGACACTTCCAGGGATCCAGGAGCAGCCACAGCTTCTCTGGAAACCTGTGCCTGCCCACCCTCTCAGAAATAATTCCTTCCTAATATCCAGTCTAAACCTGCTCTGTTTCAGTTTGAAGCCATTCCTCCTTGTCCTGTCACTCCAGTTCCAGCACTGTCTCCATGGACAAAACCACTTTCCTGTGCTCAAAACTGCAATTTCTGAGTCAGTCCAATTCATCAGTAGTGACTGGTGGAAATGCAGATTTATTTCAATATTTCTGCATTCCATCAGGGAAAAAGCCTTCCAAAGGATTTCTGTGTACTTGCTTTGGGCTTTAATGACTTGCAACATGGCTGTGTGTCTTAACTTCAGAATACTTGGGAAAAATACTTGCATTGGTTTAGTTCTGTTGTTATAGAAAATAATAATAATAATAAAAAAAAAATTTAAGAAAGCTGTTTTGGATTAAACTTTCCAATGAGAAAAATCATTCTGGAAAAGCAGAAAAGTGTTACTACTTCAACTATTTATTCTCCCTTTAATGTATTGCATTTAATTCCTTTAAATATCCATGAAAACGAAATGAAGCATTTAGCTGGCTTTCAGATGAAGGCTTTTATCCACCCCGAGTTCTCCCTTTACTGGATTCCAGAGGAACATTTCTTCAAAAGGCTCCATTTAACTGTACAGGGACACTTGAAACAGCTTCCAAATCAAAGACAGCCATCCCCTGGTAGATAAAAGCAGGGGCCAAAAGCCTTCCTGGCATCCAGTGAAGCTCCTCCTGGGATCAGCTTGTCCCAGGATTCTGCTCCATCAGAACAGTCCTTCAGTCTGTGGCCTGGCTGCAAGCACTGCCAGTGCAGAGTTTCCTCTTCCACCTTTCCCTCTTTTGGGGGGAAGGGATGCAAATCTCAAGGAGGATTTGAGATTCATCTTCCCAGCACAATGATCCCTTCTTTTTGCATCCTGGCAGTCCCACCTGGGTCCCTACTCACCCTTTACTGACAGACCCAGGGCTGGTAACTTGGGAGAGGCATTTGGAGGGGGAAAGATCCAACTGGATGCCTTAACTTGGGATCCTACAGCTCTGCTGCAGGACAGGGTGGGATGGGATGGGGTGGGATGGG
>VZUA01034413.1:27494-38996 GCA_013401035.1 Horornis vulcanius | reverse complement strand
CTCTGCTCTGAGCTCCTGCTTCAGTCCATTTTCCAGTCAGTCTTGCTCACCCTCTTGTCCCATGGAGCCATTTTGTCTTGCTGCCTTGCTCAACCTGTTATGAATTTTAACTCTTCATTTGTTGAGTTCTTTGTACTTACAAGATTTTTTTTCATATACATCTGGACATATAAAAGAAAGCCTATAAACAAACCCCAGGTTTTTTGGTGGATTTTTTCCCCCAATCTCAAGTTAAAAATTCTATTTGCAAATAAACCCAAATCAACATTTGCCTTTTCCTTCCCCATTTCTGTACTTCTGCATCTGCCTCCCCAGGTCCAGCTCATCTCGTCCCCATAACGGGTGCTCACATCAAACCCCTGCTCTTCAGGCTGGCAGGGAACTACACAGTGGAACAAGCTGGAATTTCAGAGCAGGAAAGGGAAGCTGGATATCTTACACCCCTTATCACCACAGCAATGAAAGGCAGCTATGATTGGGATATAAACTCTTTTGGGAACCACTTGGCATCCCAAAAGGCTGATGTTAAATACAAGATAAAAGCATGCTGGCAGTCACATTCCAAGGCACCAGTTAGGAGCAGTGGAATGGGGCAGAGAGTCTTTGTTATGCTCTGAAATGAGCTGCAGCCAGGGCTGCTTGGCACGGCCCCTTCCAGCTGCCCTGGATGTCACACGAGCTGGCCTTTCAATTCCTCCTTTGGTGGCTATAAATGAGGCTACACCTTCTTCCCCAACTCTATTTTACGTTCTGTAAGTCAGATAAAAGCCATCAACCTCAACACTTCCAGTACCATTAACAGAGAATTTCCCCCAAAAACCTATAAATAATATTCCCTGTCAATACCTGTCTGTTTCATTGGAATCTGTCTCGGGATGTTTAGCAGCATTTTGCAAAAAGAACAATGCAGAGTTACAGAAAGTTAAACCACTCATGAGTGCAGGCAGCTGGTGGGCAGAAAGAGTGGTAAAATCTAAATATTCCCAGCTGGTGATATCTCTACTAAGAAAATTACCCATGAACTAGAAAGAAGATTGAAATTATTTTCCAAAAGGCAGCAACCTGTTAGCATCAAACACTACTCAGCACTACATCTGGAATTATTTTTAATTCCAGTACCTGATGGCACAGGAGATCCTTGGCATTTGGTTAAGGAAGATAAACTTGAACAGGCATTGCACTAAAGCTGTTAACACCACAACTGAGGCAACATCCACCATAAATTATTTATAGGCAGTACTTACTATAGTGCTTCTCGTTTTACTGTCAAAGAAGGAATCTCGGTCAGACAAATCAAATCTATTAAAAGATTAGAAGGAAGCCCATTAGGTCAAAAAAAAAAACCCAAACAAAAGTCAGTTGACCCTTTCAATATTTTCATTTCTCCTGGGGATCTCTCAGAGCTCACATTAAAGAACAGCTTGTAGAAACCCTGTTAAAAAGCAAGTCCAACCCAACTCCCACAATTTAAACAGGCTGCTTATACATTTCACTGGTTTTGCGTCTTTATAAGTTTTTCACCACAAAAGAGAGTGTCAGTGCTCATTTAAGTTGAATCTCTGACCGCTGCTGGCCTTGAATTTCCCCTCATAATCTTTAATTTTCCCTGTGAGGCGGCTGTTTCCTCCCTCATTCAGCAGACACAGGTGGTATCCCTGGAAAAACCATCCGCAAACAGTGTGAGGCCCACCCTACACTCAGGAGCATCTTTTGGACCTTCTCTAAACCTCCAGGAACACCCTACACTCAGCAAACACACAAATACATTTCCTGCAAGCCCAAGGACAGGCCAAGATGTCACAGGCACTGAGTGGCCCAAGCCCATCTCTGGATGAAACACTAAAAACCCCGTGGGTGCAGGGAAGAGATCCTGCCCTAGGACTTCTGTTTGTTCCAGCTGGCACATCCATAAACACGGCCTTCAAAGTGACTCCTCTGGGATGCTGGCCAGGGAAGAGCAGCAGCAGAGCAATCCAGGGCAGGAGAAGCTTTGGCTGGGCTCTACCTCATGATTTTTTTCCCTACACCCACATTTACAGCTGTTCTTGCTGATCTGGGATCGATGGCAAAGCCATCTCTGACTTCACAGCACCTCAAAGGCAAGGCCTGGTTGGCACTACCTGTGTCAGCTGCCCACACCAGATATATGAAATTATTCTGAAATTTATCAACCCACTTCTCTGGCTACAAGTTTTACTGAGCATTTTCTTTAATGTGGAGAAGAGACTGTTACAAACCACATTATAAATCCCCTTTTGGCAGCCAAACAGGTGAAGTGCACGGTTCTCCACCTACGGCTCTAGGGACGCACATCACGTGCCACAACAGCAGCTAAAACACACGGAGCTTTCTCTGCAAAGGCTCATTCCTCAACAGCGAGCCAAAAAAAATGCCCCAAAGAGTAAATTTACTGCAAAATGGAAATATTCTTTGCAGCAATGCCCACCAAAGTGTTGCTGTTCGTGTTCCCTTTCACCCTCTGGTGCCTGAGCTGCTGTCAGAGAGGCTGGAACATGGACATGGACATTTAGGGAAGGCTTTCACTTACAAGTGCTGCTTCTCTCTGGAGAAGGGGTAGGAGAGGCGCTTCACTGTCTGAGGTTTGTGCTCTGCTACTTTTGGCTGGATGGGCTCCGTTATTTTTTGAATCACAGAATTAATCTTTTTCAGGAGGCCGTGGGTCTGGTTGATCTGATACATCTGAAGGAGCAAAGGGAAAAAAAAAAAACCCAAACCAGTAAAACTTTACTGCTTTTTGGTGATCCATAGGTCAGAGTGAACTGTAAGGAATAAACCAGCAATTAGATAAATATATCACAATAAGCTATCGAGGAGTGTGGTTTATGTTCTTGGAATCATCCAGAAAGAAAGGGATGGGAAAGTCAAATGAAGGGTTAGGCTACCACAAGATTGCAACAGACTTTTTAATCTAATTGTGCTTCTGATTAAAATCCCTGGTAAGTGAAGCAATGATGGGGATTAATATGAAATCCAAACCAAAAGTGTGGTTTTAGTGTTGTAATAAATGATGTTGGGCTTGGAGACTGTCTCTTGGTCCATTATGGACTCCCCTGTGCAGTCTGGGACCTGCACTTAGTCTGTGTTTAAATATTAATCCATCTCTGAGCTGTGCTCACTGAGCAGGTAGCTATCTATCTATCTATCTATCTATCTATCTATCTATCTATCTATCTATCTATCTATCTATCTATCTATCTACCATGGGTGATTTAGAATTGATGAAAATACACTGTCATTCCTTTAATGATATTTCAAATATTCTGAAAGGTAATTTATTTTGTGGTGAAGTGTCCCCAGCTCCTGCAAACGTGACTGACTGTGTATACGAACAGTCACTAAACCCAGCGAGACAAATTTTTATCCTTGTGCCCAGTTTTAGCAGTCTTCAGGTGAGAAAAAAATGTCCAAAAGGCACACAAAAATTTCCCCATCAATTGAAACTTCTTCTTTTAAAACATCCTGAGGATGAAATCACTCTCATCATGTACAGACAGTGGTGGCAGCCAGAAATCCTTCATTTCCATTCTTCCTTTCACTTTTTCCCTCTGCTGCCCCAGCCAAGTACATTTGTGACTTTCATTTCTGGTGCACATCAGTTAATTGTTTTTTTAAAATGCTTGTGGAACAAGAAGTCTGCATTTGTAAGGTGCTCTGAAAGGAACATATGTTTAAAGTATGGCTACATGAGGAAAACAAGAAAATCAGGACTCACCTTTTTTGTGGGCATCTTGAGCTTAAGGAATTCTGCCTCTCGACATAATACATTCCACGGTGCATGTATTTTTACAAATCCAATCCCATGGATTTTAGTCTTAAAAAAGAAAAAAAAAAAAAAAGCAGAGGAAAATGTTACTGTTGAGAGGAAATTAAATACATTAGCCCTTGTGATTCATACATATTTAAGGAACAAAGAGTCCATTAGGGACGAATGATAAATCTCATATGTTTGAGAGAGTTGGTTTCTAACAACAGGACAAACAATGAACACCTCACTGTGCTGAGCTGCTATAGAACATGTCTCAAAAAAAATGCTATTGTCTCCCAGAGCAATTGCCACAAAGTTAAACAGATAAAAACTGTTTGGGAAATAAAAGCTAATGACTGTGGACACAAATACAGGCTGAGCCAGTTGAATTTGAAGCAGAGGTATCCAGCCAAAATGGTGTGATTTGGTGAGTGTGTTGTAATTGATGGGGCTGAGAGGGTCCCTTCTGCTCATACCTCAGAGGAGCAGCCTCAGAATCAAATGGGAATATCTCCAGTAAACCATTATAATTAGGAAAACCCGTAGGAGGAACTCCACCAAACAAAGCAAAAGGAGGACAGAAGTTAATGGCAATATTAGTGGTTTGCCTGCAGCCCAGTAATTCTCTGAGCTCTGTTCTAGAGGGCCGGACATGGATGTTTGCTCCTGGCACTCCCACATACACCCATGTTTGATCCCCCTGGAGAGGCACTGGGCAAACGATATCTGACTAGGAGGCATTCAGCAAACAGAAGGGAAATGGACTTTAATGAACCATTCTAATCTTGCTGCTGCACCAACTCAATTATTATAATAACTAGCTTTCACACAGCCGTATTCTCATTGGCTTTCTAGCAACTGGTTACTCAGAGGACCATGGAATGGTTTGGTTGGAAGAGAGCTTAGGGATCATCCTACACTTAGGGATCATCCTACACTCCTGCCAATGGACTCCTGCCCCTAGCCCTGTCCAGCCTGGCCTTGTTTTAATCAATTATTTCTGGACATTGAGCCACTGACTGCAACTCTTTGTGTGTGACCATCCAGCCATTCATTGAAGAGAGCTTAAGTGATTTATTAAGAACCATCTGCTTAAGAAACCTGTGCTCTTTTGGAATCAGTGAGGTCTCCAATGCAGCTTTGTGGCTTTTCAAGCCAAAGTGATGGCAGAACTTTCCCCCTACATGGACATGCTGGCTGTGGAAGCTGATGTAAATTCCTGAGTCTTGCTTTCATCTCTACACTTTCATCTCCTGTGGTTTGGTGTCTTGCACTGAAAGGACACAGTTCCCTCTCTTTTACAGTGTCCTGGCTTGACCCCTGAGCCCTTCTGCATCATTTGAAATCATATTACAAGTCATAGGTGGAACCTCCCATCCAGCAAAGGATTTAAATATCTATGACTTTGCACATGCAAACTCCCTGCTTGCTACAGGAACCTGAAATTTGGACAGAAAGCAAGTCTGATTTTCACTGGGAGACAGAGACGGGAAAAGTTGTGGGGTTTTCTTGCATTGTACCATGTTAAGTATACATATTACATATACATAATATATAAAAGATATAAATGTCTGTAACTTGTGAGGAGTAGGTGACAGATTTATTTTTTTACAGTCCGTTCCCAGGTCAAAATGTATCTCAGCTTTTAGATCCTGTAAATAAAACCAGCATAAATGTTTACCCTCTCTCTCAGGAGTCTGAGGCACATTGGTTTGGTCAGATAATTGTAGCAGCTTTCTTTGAAATTAATACTGCTGTGTCTATTTCTAGTAATCACACACTGGCAGCACTTCACATACATCATTTTTTACATAGTCTAATGGGCTTTTAATAGAATATCCTGTTTTCAGGGTGCAGGTGGGAGACGTTACAAGCTGTACTGTTCACATCCAAGAATGGAAAGAGCAAACTGTAACACAGACCCATGTGCTCCAGCAGGAGTGTAGACCAGAGCCTCCTGTACAAATTTAATTCTCCTCAAGCCTATATTGAGGAATTAAGATGGCACTGCCTGTANACTGCAATCAAACCCTGCAAGAGCTGAGCTTGTGCAACCTTGATCAGAGCCAGGTTCACAGGCACAGCTCAGCATCCCTCAACCCCCAGTCACCCCATCCTTTAACCCTTTCAGGCGGATCCTTACGTCTTCATCGCGTTCTAGCTCCAGCCCAGCCTCCACGAGGTTCCCTTCGTACTCCTCCCTGCGAAACCTCTTGTCATCCTCGTGGTAATCCATGTGAGGCTCACTCTCCCCCATCTCCAGCTGCACCCCCTTCCCGGGGAGAGGCTGGTCCTGCTTGGTGCTTCGCAGGCTGGCATCGTTCTGCTGAGCTCTCCTGGCAAGAGCCTTCCCGGCCGAGGACTTCTTGTAGTGGTAAACCAGGATGTAGTCCACTTTCCTCTTGCCATCTCTGAAGTAGAGCCCGTATTTGCAGTCAGCATCCGGGTTTTTGGACAGGGAATTTAATAACTGGAAGTAGGGAATGGGGGTGTGAACAGAAGGAGAGAGAAGAATGATGAATGCACAGCCCAACACAAGCACCGGACAGATCATCCTCTCCTATCGAGGCTCCTTTTGCCTGGAGCACACGATGCCCTC
The DNA here is from genome assembly GCA_013401035.1 of Horornis vulcanius. Lineage (NCBI taxonomy): Eukaryota > Metazoa > Chordata > Aves > Passeriformes > Scotocercidae > Horornis > Horornis vulcanius. Next base: position 32,631 of record VZUA01034413.1, on the reverse strand, counting down.
TCTCCAGACAGCCAGCAGATGCGAGGAGTCCCCCCTCCCATCCTACTTACTCCGAAAAATTTTTGCAAGTTAACACCTTTAATTTTACAGATAGCCAGCTGGGATTTTGTTGGCCAGAAATAAATAGATTGCATGACTGGGATTTAATCTAATCACCAGCACACTGGTTCATAAGTCAGCTACTTGCTGGGTTTGGTTTTCTCCTTCGGGGGTTAATCGCCACTAAGATCGTCTGTCCTTTTCCACCCGTGACATCTGCAATGCTGCAATTCTGACAAATAGATTAATATCGGTGGAAACATTTCTCACTTCTCTTATCTATCACTGCAAGTCCGTATCATCTGAGAAAGAGATCATCTTAGATGCAGACTGAAGGGAGCCAGCTGGTCCTGTGGCGTGGCCAAAAACGCCATGGAAGGTAGCCAGGGAAGTGGGGTCACTGCTTATTGAGTTCACCACTTCTTTCACCCACTTATAAAACCTATGTCACTATGCAATCTGAGGGTGGCAAGGGCCTTATTCCCAGCCTGAGCTAATGCTAGCTAAGGATTGCAAGATACATGAAAGGTAAGGCTTAAAACACAACTTCACTTCCAAGCATTTATCTGAAAACTGCACAGGGCAACCATAGAAACAAACAAACAAAAAAAAGGTACTAACAATTAATTTATTTCTACTTTTATAACACTTCTCATGCATAATTCACAATTCTACCCTTGGAGATGCACNACTATTCTGGCTTTTAAGTTTATAGAGGAATGTTCATTCTCCATGGAGGGAAAAGGACTTGTGCACCAAAAGAGGGCAATTGGTCATCAGTTGCAAAATGCTAAAATCTATTTGGGATGTGCACACCTGCTTACTTCATACATAAAACACTAAATGTAAGTTATTTTAGATAGCCTTTGCTATCTGCTTCTCTCTCCTTTAGGATCTCATCCCTCTTTCCCATTTAACCTAAACCCTTTACACCAAGTTAATAAATCTGTATAAAATAATACAGCATTTGGAGCCACCATGGAGTTCACTCATTGACCTTTTGCCTCTATTCCCTGTTCCATGAAAACAGGGGAGGTTATTTAGCCATGTCAAACTCCTCAGGGCACAGTATGTTAATGTTTGTGCCCTACCTAGATATTCTCATTTAGTTTGTAAGTGTAACTGTGATATCAAAGACCATTAGTAATGATTATTTTCCAATTGCTTTATGATTAATGGCACACACCTATGAATTCAGGACTTTTTTTAAGCAAGCTGATAGTCTGCTTGTGGCAGGCAACTCACTTATGCAAATTTCTACAGAAACAAAATATTAACCAATTGCAAGTAACTGGACTGTGTTTAATTTTTTTTTTAAGATGCATTGATCTTATTAATTAATTAAACAGCAGTTTCTGAAAAACCAGGCTAAACCACCACTTTGGCTACTAAAGCCTCAACAAATACATTTATACGTGGGAACAACTATATCCCACAGCAAAAAGGAAGCTGCCAAAAAACTTGGTTCTGTTTTAGACAAATTAATGGTCAGATTATTTTAAGGATGGGGTATAAATGCTGAAAGATACTCATGGGCCAGATGTTCTCTTGCAGTGCTGCTGAGCTGAGATGGAATTGCATTGACTTAGACCATGTAAAGCTCACGTCTCTTCAGCTGTGAATGAGACTGAGAAAAGACATTTCAGTTTCACCACAGCAGGAGGATTTTAACACCCTGACAGAATCATTTCTCCATGTTCCATCCTAATTTTTAGCACAAGCACAATAAATCATAATAAAAAATATTGCTTTTTCTGGTACCTCTTTCCCCAGCGAATCTGTTGTATAGCCCCCTCCACCTTAATACATTTCTTTTTATGTTTTAATTACATAACCAAGTTGTAATCGGGTATTCATATCACTAACTTCCTTTAAAATTTGTGTTAAAGAATTTAACCCAGGAGCAACTAATGACACTAGAAATCTAATCTCTACTCTGTGCTGCAGAAGACCAGTTTAACGTTACCTAGGTTAACAATGGCTTTGGCATAAAATTTCACAGATTCTCTTCTGTTCTTCTCTGCACTGGCAAGAGGATGTAAAGCTTGGCACAGCCTTATTGCCAGATTCCTTACTCTGGGAAGAGTCAGCCCCTTTTTGTGCTACAGGTTAAACCAGGTTCCCTTTCCCACACATCCAAGAACAACCCCCACCACACCAGCATGGACTGTGCCTGGTGACAATCCTTCCCAGCACCTTGGAAAAACGGAGGGAGAGGATTTCAGAGCACCCTGGGAGCGGAAAGGATGAGCAATAAGCTGAGGGGCCAAGTGCAGCGTGCCTGTTCTGGCCCAGCATGCTGTGACGACTCACCGTGCTCTCATGCTGGTCGTAGCCGATGTCCTCGATCGCTCGGATGTTGATGATGTGGATGCCCTTGTCCTCAGCAGGTAGACAGGAGTACTTCTTGTTCACCCTCATTCCTGTCTCCTCTGGAGCCTCGCTGAGATCTTCTGGCAGAAAATCCACCCCATGAAACTCGCTGTCTGCGTCTGAGGAGGAAGGGAACAATTTTATCAAGACACTTTAATCCCAACATTTGCTCCTCCCAGAGCCACCCAAAAGCTGAAACGTATCCTGTTCCTGCATTCTCCTGCCAATGAGCCCTTGGGCAGGGCTCCCACCCCTTCTCCCTTCTTCCCTTCTCAGCTTTCCTCAGCCCTACCTGGGTCTCCTCCTCCTCCAGAGGAAGAGTGCTCAGTTAACTTTTATCCTGCACTGGTGTCTCAGGATGTTTTTACTCTGTGGACTCGTGGAATGATTGTATTTCTTGGCAAGAGGAGGAAAAAGGGGGCAAAAGGGAAAAACTGTTGGTGAGGAGAGGTGCCTTGGTGCCTTTCCCTTTTCAGGAGGTGTTTTTTCCTTTAATTTGTTCGCAATGAAAAACAAAGTTAAGGGTTTCCCCTCAAGTACCTACATCCTACATGTTATTTATTGAACCATTCTTATTTAAGTAGTTTGAAAATCTGGAGGTTTCTCCCTCTCAACCTGCTTTTGATGAAGACATCAGAACTGTTTCCATTTCCTGTATAAGTATATAGCTAGCTAAAGGATTTAATATAAAAATTTCACTACAAACTGAGCAACCAGATAAGTGACAGAATGCAAACTGCTGTTTGCATATGGGCACCTATGCAAGCAATAGAAGGCAAAGTGTTCCAAGATTTTATTAATTTTGACACTGAAATAAAATACTGCAGCATTGTGCCCCCCCCTTTTTTGAAACCAAAATGAAACCAAATTACCCTGTCTGGGTCTGGTTGAACTTCAGGGATAATGTCAAGGGAAGAGACAAGGAAAATCCCACTCCCCAGCAAATCTGCAGATGATGTGAAACCAAGGAGCAGGATTGACAAACTGCAGGGCAAGGCTCCCACTTCAAGGGGTCTTGACAGGCTGGAAAAATGGAAACCCAAAATGCCCCTCACTTATGCAGCCCAAAGAAGGGAGGGCAAATGATGGGGGTCCCATTCCTGCCTTCAACTACCAACTGAGTAGGTACAGACACAGCTGTGCCAGATTCCTCTCACAGGTGCATGAGGAAAGGGTGAAAGGCTACAGACACAAGTTGCAACATTATGACCAAACATTAAAAAACCCCCCCCAAATCCCAAACAAACAAAAAACCCCAACCAAAACGAAAAAGCCCCTCAATTCTCTAACAACAAGAGTGATCACACAATGGAGAAGGAAGTAGTGAAGTTACAAATCTCCATCCATCCCTGGAGAAGGTTAGAGCTTGACCACACCTGGTCCCAAGCAACCTGACCCAATCTAAATGTGTCAATGGGAGGGTACTGCAATAATCACTGCACTTCTGATCAGGCTCTTTGTGGGAACAAGGCAGGAGCCAGCACAGACAACAACCTGCAGCAGGCAGAGGAGGAGGATGCAACCAAAGCCTTGGCACACATGTCCTGAGCTTATCAGGGAAAGGTAAACATTACTGTTATGAAAGCCATGCTTCTGTGGAATTTGCAGTTGTGCTCCTCTGGAGCTTGCCAACACCATGAGTTTGTGGATGTTGATTTCAGTTCTGGGCAATCTGCTGCCCCAAGCTGCTTTCACAGGAACCAGTGCTCATTAACCTCATCACCTTACCATAAAACCTGGGCAGCAATCACCCTCTACATATTCATGTGCACATTACACACGTGTAACACCCACACCTCTGCAGATCTGGGCTGCTCTTCTTGGCTCTTCAACACTTTCCAATCCTTCTCCCAGGACAGACAGCACTCATCAGATCTCAGGGCAGCATCGCCAAACTCGGTGAGCCACTTGAACAGCAATTTGTAACAGCTCAAGGAGCTTTTTTGGGGGGAAATATAGAGATGCAGCCAAAAATCTGCTGGCTCGTGGGAGCAGCCAGAATATTTGTAAGAATTCCCTACATGTGTATGTACATGGTCTCTTTTTCCCAATGCTTACAGGCACATACGGGCAGGCTCCCCTGAACACTGGGAATTGAAACCAGTGTGGGCAGCTGCAAATCCTATGTACCCAAGCCTTTATTCTGTGACTGCAAAATAGTCATAAAATAATACAACTTTGGGAACTTCACAACCATAACAACCTGCATTTTTATTTGGAAGGGTGCTAGAAGCAACTTTATGTTATAAAAATAGTGGATTAAGTGCTGTAAAAGTCCTCTCTTCTTTTCCCTCCTTTTCATACCTGTGCTAAGTAAAACCCAGTTATTTCAGAATTTTGCAGAGGCCATTAGAGGAGAAGCACCTTTAAATGGCTGTGAATCTGAACAATGGAGCTGTGAACTGAAAAGTGATAGTTTAGTGTCTTGGTTTGGGAAGACAGGTATCCACCAGGGAAAGCTGGAATGTAAACTCCCCCTCCCTCCAAATTATTATAATTTTGCAATTAAGGGCTTTCAGGCAAAGATTTGGGAATAGGAATAACAGTTATTTTACTAGGAATATTAAAAACACAAATATAGTAGTACAAAAACCAAGCAAACAAACAAAGAAAAAAATCCTAGAAACCCTGAGAGTCAGGAATACGACCTGACACCCTGTTGGTGAGGGTTTTTGGAAGTAATCCTTCTGGAGAAACAGATGTGGTTCTGTGGAGTAGAGATGAT
>VZUA01034412.1:11082-36273 GCA_013401035.1 Horornis vulcanius | reverse complement strand
GTGCTTTGGGCAAACAGGAAAGCAAGGGCTTGGCACCAAAGTGCTTCTGGATAGACAGACACCAGGACTAGGCACCACAAAAGCAGAAAACTTTTGTTTTAATGAGGTTCAGTTTCGCCATGAAAACTTCTTGAGGTTACTTCCCACTTGAAGAATGACAGTTTCACATCTGCAAACATCTAAATACAGCATGCTGCTAACTACCAGAAAGAGTCCTGCTGTGGTATGTATGAACTCCAAGGTGACAAATTCAAGCCATTTATTAACAAGTTTTGACTTAGCAAGTCCTCCATACTTCAAACCAGCTTTCCTTTCTGAACTGAATCCTGGTGCCAGAGGCTGCTGTGTCTGACCACACACAACCACAGAGAAATCCTGTTTCACTTGGGTCTTTCCCACTGCTTTTACCTGCACATCTTCCTGTGCCCAAGTACCCCTTTTTCCCAAAGCACTGGCCCACTCTAAACACAGCCTACAGTTCTACATTCAGGATCATTATAATGATTTTTAGTCATTTTGTTAGCGTGACTTCTTGTTACAATAATTTGTTATTTTCCAGATTGCTCCAAGGCAGGTTACAAACCACACAGACGCCACTCAGGCCTGCCCCATCCAAATCCAGTAGTTGAGCTTGGTACACCCCCAAAAACATTGAGTGTGGTCCCATTCACTCCTAGATGTATAAAAAATGGCTTAGCTGCCCCCCAATATCATGTAATTAGAGGTGGTTAAATGAGAATCTAAAAATAATTTAGGTGCCAGTTAGAAGGCAGCTTTTAGTACATGTAAAATTGGCTTTTAGGAGGTTTGTGAAGCACACCAGGTAAGAAATAAAAATTAAAAGACAAAAGATAGATTAGTTACAATACTTGGAGATTAGATGTAGCAAAATATGTGTCAGCAAGACAGCAGGCACTACACAATGCAGGGCTCTAGGCAAAAGTTAGACAGCTATAAATTCCCTTCATACAATTATTTTGCATTAAAAAAAAAACAAACCCTTTTCTAAAAGCTTCCTGCCAATGCNAAGCTTCCTGCCAATGCATGTCTAGTAGCCCACAGCAAAATCAGACACCTATTTAGCAAGGGGTAGGAGAATCCTGGCCTCCAGCTGGAAGCAGGGAGCTTGTGGGAGCCTGGCCAGTGGTATCTCCAGCAATTAGGAAGGCTTCTTATGCTGAAGGTAAACAGCATTCCTGGGCCCAGTTGTGCCATCTTCCTGTAGCCTACTGCCAAATAATTTTTCCTCCATTAACTTCATGAGAAATAANNNNATCCAGTGTAAGTTAAAGTCTTCCTGTACACTGTTAAATTTTTAAAATAATGTATTTAGCCCACATAAAACCACGCAGAGTACCAATCAATATCCACAACATACATTAAACAATGTGCCATTACAGTGTGATACTTCATCTCAACGCCCATCCCATCCAATTGGGTCATTTTTCCTCCATTGGAATGACTCCAAATCCTCAAATTGTAATAAAGGGCTGTTGAAGTAGGGAAAAATGTAGTTTGGAAGGAGTTCAGATACATGAATTCCATGTACAGAACAGATTTATGACCTATAATAACAGCGATAATCCTGTGTCTCGGTTCCTCAGAAATGCAAAGTTGTGGCTCAGTCATTTTAAATCCATTATCATCCCCCAACGGTGGTCCAGTGATGTCTAATCACAATCAATAGCCAGTAATGAACCACAGTCATTAATCCCATTTGCATGTTTGTACAAAGCATCATTTTTAAGCTGCATATTCATATGCAGAGAGAGTTCAGTGAGTGCACAGAGCTTTCGCAGCCGGTGGAAAGTTCTGCGCTGGGATTTGAACATTCCCAGGCCCCTGGAAGGATATTTAACTCACTCTGTGTAATGGTCCTGGCAGCGAAGGCCAAGAAAACACACAGGGCAGTGCACGAGCCCAGTGTTTGCACTCGGGGCAGGTGATGATCTCACTGAGCCATGCCCTGGGGACACAGGGACACAGCTGGAGGACAGGGAGTGAGTTACTGGAGACAGCGATCAATAACAATCTAACTCCACGAGTGGAGGAGGAATGGAAATGCTGAACATGAGCAGAATCCTGGGCTAATACAAGAGAGAGCAGAATAGCAAAGTGAATATAAATTTCCACTCTTTCTCTGAAAGGCTTTGCATGAAAACTGAACTTTCATCCACAAGGCCATGCAGCCTAAACCCTGACTTCTCGGGAGAGAGGTCACCAGAAAACCCTTCAAACCTAACAACTCTCACAGGTAATCTAAACCATGGACACAAACAAACACTGTGGCCCCCTCCCTCTGGTCCCCATTTGTTTTATATTCACACTACTCGGACACAAAGGCAGTAACTACCACAAAATAAGAACTTGGTTCCACATCCACATCCCTCAGCAGTCAAACAAGTCCTGATGCTCATTCCCCATTGGGCAGCTTCTCCTGCTACCTGTGCTACTGCAGCTGTTTTGTACCTGGAATTCCCCAAATTACTGCAGCCACACAGCTTGAAGGGAAACACAGAAACACAATAAATGACTCTGCAATTCATACCTGGAGTTTATGCTCCAGACAAAATCTTGTAAACACTCTAAATATTTGGGGGCTATTTCCAATTCAAATATCTTAGATATTGCCTCAATTGAATTGCCATTCTCTAGTCAACTCTAACACTAATGTTTGTTATTTTAACAGCTGCACTTTAGGAAAGGCTCATTTTAACAATATAACAAACACAGATATCTCCTTAGCCACTCCACCAGAACCCTTGCAGCAGACCTGAGGGAAAATACAATTGCCTTTATTGCACAGAAGAAAGCAATAATGAACCGAGGATGTTAAAGGCATCAAGATTATAATTGCACTCACAGAAACATAACACAAGAGATTCTATTAAGAGAGATGTTTGGACGCGTACAACGACTCTGAACAGAGCGAGAGCAACGCGCCCAGGATCAGAGCACTGAACTGAGACTCCCCAGCCCCTGAGAGAGGGCAGCTCCCTCTGCAACTCCAGCTCCACAGCACAAAACGCTGATGAAGCCACAAGAAAACCTAAACTACTCAGAATCTGAACCCACCGAAGTGAACAACAGTTGCTTTCTCACAGCCTAAATAAATGATCAGCAAAACTGAACTGCTTCTGGTGATTCCCAGGCAGCAAGAGCTGCAGGAATTGAAAATCAAGCAGATATGCAGAAAAAGAAAGCAAGAGCTCCTTGTAGAGCAGGCAAATTTCTGCAAAACTTTCAGAGAACACACTCATGGCTTCACTGAAGCTGAACTAATAGGTTTAGAAATATCCCATTTTATTGATACTCTGTAAAGAGATTTCAACTGCCTATTCCTCTACCCTTTCCCTATCAAAGTGGTTATCAAGTAGAAATTATTTTCTTTCTTTCAAGTAAACACCAAATCTAATTACCCACACTGCTGATCAGAAAGTTTCCTTGCAATTTCTAAGTCAAAACAATTAGATCAAAATTGTGATTCTTAATAACTAAATAAAGTTTTATCAGAAAGAGAAAGATTAAGCTTGACACCTGTTTTGTGAAATTGATAATCATGATGTCTTTTCAACCTAATATCAGGTTGGTTTAAAGCCCCTCAGATTAAATATGTCTGTTTTCAGGTCTAAAATTTAGATTATGGGAGAATGTAGCACACAAGATCACCACTTGAGAAAAATAACATCATTTATGTGTAAGCTAAGCATTCAGAACATTTGAAAGCTATTTACCTTATGGGCAAGCATAACATTTAAATGATGGATTATGACGATAAGGTAATTCAATAAGAAATTAAATAATACTGCACAAAGACTAGCTAACTTTTTATCCCCATTAGGATTTCTAATGTATCCAAGGTCACACATTGCGGGTATGAAGATTGATGTCTTTTTTAAAGAGCCTTTACAGAGATGTTTTGCATCTGTGATGGAAGGACTGCAAATTAATCAGTAGAAATGGCATTGGTTTATCAACAGGTTTTCAATCACTGGTGTTGAAGTTCAGCATGTGTGTAAAGGCACCTGTGAAAACAGAGTGCTTTCAGCAAAAGACAGCATTTATGACAATGGATTTTCTTCCTGTAGTTATTTCAAATATACATCTGAACTGCTCAATAGGAGGACTGCTGCTTCTGCCAACTGTTTCCTCCCTCTCCTGTCTCCAGCTACCCTCAGCACTTCTCTCTCCTGCCGCTCGCTGAATTATTGTAATGGAGATATTATTAGTGAATCACTAACTCACAGTGGTCAGTATTTACACCAACTAAGAAATACAAGCCAAAGGCTGTTTTTCATTCAAGCCTGGTCATTCTGGATGAAAAGTGAAGCCTATTCAGTAACCACACTATGGAACTGCACACTGTTTGCCTTCTAAAATCAATATGATGATAGACTCTTCAGCTTCCATGCAACAGGAACACTCTTTGGTCTTTCTACGGACGGGGAAAACTACTTCTCTAAAGCAGAGGTAACATCCTTGGAGAACTTTATTGGCCTACTTATCCATGTTTCTGAAGGAAAACCTTCCAGATGGCACGTGGGCTGCCTCTACAACTACCCCAGAGACAGAAGATGAGTAGCACTGGGGTAAAGCAGACAGCTGAGGATTTAGCAACAAAGAAAATCTCCAGAAGTTTGGACATCTGCTGAGAAACCTGGCCTGTGTGAGGAAATTCTCCTCAGCATGGCAGGAATAGCAAAAAAAAGCCAACTTCTGAACAACAAAACAGGATCTGAATCTGTAGCAAAGGTACAGTTGTTATCAGTCCGTATTTTCCAAAATGCATTGCAGAACTGAGCTCTCTAAAGAAAATGAGATTCAAACACTGTTTTTTCTTGACATAGATACTCACCAACAGTTAACAGAGCTCTTTGAAATGGAAACATACTTTATGTATATATTTACATCTCAAAACCCCACAGAGAATAACCAACAGTTCCACGTGCCAGAAGAGATTAGTATGGGTAGAAACATTTGGCTTGTGGAAGTGGGTGGAAGGGGAAAAATTTTAATCAAATCCATTACCTGGTTATTGATTTCTCTTTGCCAGACTGATCCTGTAGAATACTTATAAAGCCTTTGACATTGAGACGTTTGGCCAAAGATATTGAATTAGACTAAGCAAAAGCTGAAGCTTCTCATGTGATCTCTCATATTTCATTTATGTGTGATTTATTCCTTTGTCCAGAAGAGGCTTTTTATTGACAAAAATAATGAGATTGAGAATCCCAAAGGAAATCTAATGCCCACCCAAACATGTTTGTGAGGTAAGAACAGTAGGCTTTGTAAACTTGAGAGAGAATGATGTTAAGACTGTTTCCTTGTATAAAAAGTATGAAGCTTGTCTAAGATTTTGAAATAAATAAAGCTACTTTTGAAATTAAAATTTTGCTATGCTTGAAAACACCAAACACAGTGAATACTGTACACTAGGGAACTGAATGAAAGACTTCTGAAATAGGTTTTTTTCCTTCCAGAATAAATGAATACAACTTTTTTTCTTTTGACTCCTGTATTAGCTCAGTTTGATAAAACACCTTAACAGATGTCTCGACTGCTAAATATGATGTGTTACATAAAGCCAGTTAGATGACTGAAAATTAATCATGCCACTCAAAAGAAGTTTCTTTCCAATGGCAAATTTAATATGTAATCTGGTAACTAAAGGCTTTATTGAACTATGCAGGAATTCAACATCCTCTAAAAAATTAAATCATTATGCCTTTTCATTAAATAAATGTTCAAAAGTCCTAAGCAGAACATACAGACTATCTCATGTTTCTTTCACAGCTATCAAAAGTAGTAAAAGGATAAATAAAACCCATCTGTTTCTGCAGTGAGACCTGAATTAGGTTTTAAAGACTATTTCAAAGCACAAATCAAAATAATTCTATTCCACTGATAGCCAACAGAGACCTTTGTGATTAACCCAACTCTTACAACTCTTTTTTATGTTAATGCTGAGAGGGAAGCTGGTGGCTTTCAAGTCTCAGCCTTGTTTAATGTATAGTGTGAAACTCAGCATTTACAACTCCAAAGCCAGCAGAGAAAGTGTTCTGGAGCTCACTGTCCATGGACCTTTTATCACCAGTAATCTCCAAATCCCTTCCCTGGGAGCACTGTGGCTCTGGCTGGCTCAGTGGCCTCACAGGAGGGTGAAGGCTGACTTCCTCTCCTCCTCCTCCTCCCTGGCTCCCAGGTGTGCACAGCAGCCCCCTGAGCAGCCTCACCCACCAGGGCGAGTTCTGCCTCACTTCAGCTCCTCACTCTCCAGCCAGAAGGTGCAATTAATGGAACTCTGTCATCTAAACTGCCAAGATTTCTGTGTTGTCCATAACGAATCCAGCAGTTCGCTGCAAGTGCACACAGAACATCCCTGGGATGTGCTGCACGTCTCCTGCCCTCCAGGCAGCTTGTGGACTCCTCTAGAAGTACCTGACCAGATGGAAGTGCATTGCAGAGCTGTACAGTGCCTGCACAGGGAAATATCTGGGAGGTCAAGAGCCTATGTAAATTTTGTGAGATTGGGCAGTAATCCCACAAAAGCACACACAGCTTTTAACACCACTGGAAAAGCAATCCTGGAGCATGACGAACAGGAGGCTCCCTGAGCATATCACTGCTGAAACTATTCCATAATGGGGGTTGAAATGGTTCCTAATGAAGCTGAATTTCCAGCCTGTTCCTGTTTCAACATCTCCAGGAACTTCCTTTGGTTCTGCTGGCTTACATGTACAGAGTCACTTTGGTGTGACTGCTGACCCAGCCTGGGCAGTGGCTCTGAAGGATGGGTGACAAAAACCAACACTTTAAAATCATTGACTCCGAACCTTTCTTAATTTCATCCCGTGGATTGATGTTTTGCAGAGCCCAAAAGAATATGTGAAGGTCTCTAATAATAAAGAGCTTGCAGTAGCAAAGTCAAATCCCACTGCTTAATGTTAAATTACAGCTTCCATGCAGACAAATGCTGCTGCATTTCACTAAAACAAACAAATATTAGATTGTAGCAACATCTTGCAGATCCTAGAATCATAACTTCAGCAGTGACTGTTTGTTCTTGTAAGTCCCCCTAGTTTCATCAAATAACTACAGCATCAAGTCTTGGTAGCCAGTACATTAAATAAAATGGCATAATAGATAATTCCTGTTTCTTCTCATAGAAATAAAATGAACCCAAGAATGGCATAAGAATTATTTAAGTACAAGGAGAAATTTATTTGATGTTAGTAGAATTTTTTAAATTATCTTGCTACTGTGAGTAAAGAACCTATTCTTCTCTGTAGGTCACCAAATGCTTTTCATTTGCTGAGGCTTTATGGGCCCTGCATTATCTTAGCTATTTAAAAGACATTATTTGCAATTTGTAACTAAGAAAGCAGTCACTTATATTTAGTATCAGATTTTGTGTGACTCTCTTCCTACCCTGCAGATGTTTCTCACCACACACTGATACCTGAGGATATTATGATTGTCAAGAAGATCGGTGTGGATTGATGCATCAGCACCTCTCAGGACTGGGACACTCCTCAGCAGCACAGTCTGTGGGGAGCCAAGAGCAGCAGAGGTGGGGGATGAATCAAGAAGCATGCCTTGTAATTCACCTTGATAATCAAAGCACTTCAGGCTCTCAAACTCCAAAAGCATGTCCATTGAGAGATTCACAAATGGTGCCTGGACCTGCCAAGCTGTCAAATCTGATTTCTGCTCCTCAGTGTTCCCCTCCAAGCACGGAGTCCTGTGAGATGCAGTGAGCAAGGAGCAGTGTCAGCCTGTGCCTGCTGCCTCAGAACATCTGAGCCTGCCTGGATCAAACCCAGCTGCCTCTCCTTTCTGGGACTGCCCTCCCTCCTGAAGTTTGGCCTTTGCTCCCATCACTCCTCAGAGGTTTCTCCACACCCTCCCTCCCTTCCTCCATTACTGTTCTGCTGGGCTTTTCAGTCCATCCTTTTTCCACACAAAGTCAACTCTGGATAGCTTCTTCACAGGTGATAAGATAAAGAAATTAAAATAATGTAAAAATAAAATTAGGGGCTTATCTGAGTAAGAATTTATTTTAGTTTCAAAGTTTATTCTGACTTCAATTCTGCTCAGGAATTTGCTTTTTAGGAAGATTTTATAAAAACTTATCTGAGAACTTTTGTATGATGAGAAAATAGCTTCCACTCTGATAGAGTCTAACATACACAATTTCATATTTATCAGACACTGCTCTTGAAAACTTTGGGCAAATATCATTATCCCAGTCCTTTTCCCCTACTCTGGACTGTCAGCAGCTTTTTGGACTTGTTCTTGAGAGGCCACCACAGCGCTCAGTTACCCACAGCCTGCTCCCATGTGCTACAGAATTCCCCTAAAAGCTTCATGTGTGAATTCAAGCCCAGCAGGAGTTGCATTCCTTCCACAGCTCATTCAATCTCTCTCCAATTCTTCGCATCCATGCTCCATATATTCTGCTAATTCTCTCTTTACAGGGTTGTCTTTCTCCTCTATCCATGCACAGGTTTCCAGCTGAGTAACATCATCTCCTTCAGCTTCAAGAAATACCACCCAGAGCTGCCTCTGTTCTAGAAGAACATGGGTTGTTCTTTCAGCCCAACACCTCATCTTTCTCTTGCTTCCATCATTGGCACCTTCTTCTAGGGTATCCAACACTACATGCCTTTAATTGCATGTTTGATGCATGAACATACTTATTCTATCTTTTCTTTAGTTTTTTTGTTAATTATCCAGGAGGCAATACCTGGCTCCAGGTTTTCCAATAGCAATGGAGCTTACAGAAAATCCACACAGGTAAAGGTAAGTGCTGTAGCCATTTTTATATATAATAATACATTGGTAACAGTTTTGATTTCTTTCCTCAGTAACTGTGAGAGTTGCAATAGTAACAGAGAGAACACCAGAAACTCTCTGCTTCTTTCTTAGGGGAACAGGACATTACAAAGGAGCTGACAATCTGACAGCTTTCAGTGCAAGTTTTAAATAGCTTCAAGAATCTACAGTTTGTACTTCTCTTCAATTCAGAAATTCATTGTATTCCACAGAACCAGACAATATTTGCATGAAAAGGGCTACAAACATTTTAGAAGAGTTGACCTGATTAATATTTATGAATATATTAAGGACATTACATATTGTACCAGCCCACATGCAGGGCAAGAATACAATATGTTACTGTTCACTGGGATTTTATCAGACATTACCACACACCTCTGCTATGCTGCAGACCTTGATTCTTTAGCCATCCAGGAAGGTTGGTAACAAAGATGAAAAAATCGAGTACATGCCATGAAATATCTTTGTGTAATTAGAGTATGGTCCTCAAAGGCAGAGCATTAACATCCTCAGCTTATTCTGGAAACTGGCAGAGGATGCAGATTTTTGTCGGATATTTGAATTATTTGAGTCACCTGGCACTCACAGGTGCACTCCACAGCTCTTCCCCAGCTTTCCAGATTCTCACATGAAGCTTTTGTGTAAAACTGTAACAGGAGATATTCTGACTCCCTCATTCCTTCACATCTAGAAAAGGCAAGCTGCAAAACATTAAAATTTTCAACACTGACAGGACCTTGAAACAGCTAATTCATCTGCAAAGCAGTGTTCAGCCAGACCAGAGTAAAAACACTGGTTTTTTTTTGAAGTTTGACCAGGTGTCACCTGAGTTTCAAAGAAGGAAGCACTGTTCTCCTCCCTCCTCCCAGCTGCTGCATGCTGCAGATGACAGGACCTGTTTGAAGTTTCACTTTTATTTTAAAAGCTGAAGGCAATGCTTTACTCTCAGATCTGCAGGGAGCTGCTCTGCTCTCCTTGCATGCACAGAGCCAGGCTGCTGCCCTTCTTTCCCTGTCCTGGGAGCCACTGCAGGGAGAACACACGGGGCACCCAGATCCTTTGTGCTGACCCAGGTGCGACACAGCAGCAGCCCCGGAGCCCAGCACAGTCTCCCCTCACCCTGCTTTGATCACAAGTGAAACAAAGGCGGTTTTCAGCAAAAAAACACTGTGGAATGAAGCACATTGTCAGTGGGGGCATGTGGGGGAAGACTCCTTCATCCAGCTCTTTGTCCCTAAGGCTCTGGGATGATGCTTAAGGACACTGTGGTACATCAGAAAGCTCCTAAGGACAATCCTCATTTCTGCAATGCCTGGGCCAGAGCCTAAAACACACCTTTACCTTGTTGTTGCTCCTTCCTAGAATCACATTCCCTCAAGGCTCTTGCAGACACTAAGGATACATAAACCCAACAGCACTTTAGCTTCAGGTTTCTAGATCTTCCCAGCCACCAGTGATACTGGCAGCTTTGTCCCTATTTACGTGATGGTGACACAGAGACAACCATGAGAAAGACCCTTGCTCAAGTAATACTCTGTGAGCACAGAAAACCCCAGATTTCTGGGATTTTAAGCCATTTGTGTGTGCAGAAGTATCACTTAAATGCACACCACAGCTCTCCTCAAATCATCAGAGCCTGGGTGCCAGGATATTGCAGGATGCTGTGCCAGATGACCTGACAGCAGACTCGTGTGTGGCTGCACACAAAACACTTCTCTCACCAGAGGTGGAGGTTGTTCTAAACTTGGTTTTACAGAGAGAGAAGAAACACAGAGGAGAAGTGATCTCACAGGAAAGACTATAGAACTATGGAAATTCTACCCAGGTCACCATTTAATAGCCCAGTGGCACAAAAATATTTTTCTTTTCCACTTCTGGAGTAAACTTAAATTTCAAATCTTTAAAATTGGAACAAAACTAGAAGTTATCTACATTTGACTCCAGAAAAGGAAAAAAAAAATCTATTAGAACGCCTCATTTTTACTTGATTGGTTTTGCTTCCAAGAAAAACAGACATGTAAAAGTCTCCTATCTAAAAAAAAATATAAAAAATTAAGATATGGTTAAATGCATTCTACCACATTATATATTTTATGCAGTAACAGAAGAAAATATTTTAACAGCACTGCTTTTGAATCACTCCAGAGCATTCAGCAGGAGTCAATTTATACTGCAAGAGAATAATGATGTACCTCAACTCATTTTAATTTCAATAATTGAATGAGAAATAGGAAAGCCTATTGAAAGGACTGTATTCTGGTCAAAGACTAATGAGAAAATAGTTTTGAGTCTCTGAGTCAGCGGGTGTCATGGTAACAATGCATTATCGAAATCTGATTAGTATGCCCAGCAGCTTTATAAACGATAACATGCTCTTCTAATTGTATTTCCCTTTCTTCCCCTGTGCTAAGTTTTATATTCACAACAGGTAAGAGGAAAAGGCAGCATTCTGTTTATCTGCAAGTTTAAACCATGTCCAGCACTCACAAACTCTGAAATCTGTCATGCACCAATAGACAAATTTTCCTACCACCTTTGAACAAGAAGCTGAGCCTTCCATTTCTATCCTCCTGTATTATATGCAATTATTTAAGTTAAATATTATCCTCTTCTTTTAAATATAATTATTTCTAAGGATATACACATGAAAAAGAGAACACGGTGAAAGCACAAGCATCTTAAGAAAAACCTGTTTTTCTCAGGAGAAACTGATGCAAGAGAAGGGTAAATGCATGTTTAAGTCATCCCAGAAAGCATGATTCCTGTTCTTAAGGTTTTGAAAAGAAGGAGGGGATTTTCTTGTGTTTAGAGGACTGTGTGTGCCTTTGGTAGCTCATTACAAACCCCGAAATCAGGAGGAACCATGAAATTGAATGGGATGCATTTCCTCCTCACGAAGACGAAAGGTAATATTGCTTCATAAAATAAACACAATGAAAATACAAGGTTGAAGGCTTAATAATGCTCCTTTTATAGCTGAGCCTCAGGTGAATAGCTTGGCAGACCTTTATTATATTAACAGTAAAGAACTCTATTTAAACTGCTGCCTCACAAATCTGATGCAAAGTAATTTCACCATATAGAAGCTCAGCCTTATCAAATGGATTTTAGTTTTGAGAGCAAAATGGTGTCCTATTTTTCAACAGAAAGACCAAAAAGTCTAATTCATGTCTGCCCTATTTCCATGACCCTTGTAACTTAAATATTTAATTTTTATTTTCAGTGTTCACTTTCATTTATTAATTCAGCTTCAAATCCATATGATGAAAGGGCAGGAAAGCTCATATTCTCTAGGTAAACCCAAATACTCTTAGTTATATGACAAATAACATATAATACAAGAAGTCAACTTTTCAATATTATTAATAATGGGACTGTGTTTGCCATGGTGCATGAACAGGGAGAAAATGAATACAGCAAGACCTGAAAGGCTTATTACTCCTTGTTATGTGCACTGCCACGGGGACAGAGTTTAAGATGTACAAAGTACTAAAAGCAATCAGTCTTAAGTCAACACTGTGAAAGGCAGAGGAACATTTTATCCACGTGTTTGGGAATTCAGCAGTGCGTGCAGCTTCCCCCCGAGACAGGGAGGCAGCAAAGCAGGCCAGTGACTGAAGGAGCTCCAGGAGGGAGCAGGGCCAGTTCAGGGGCTCTGGGCACTGACCTGGGCCTGAAGCAGCAGCCTGAGAGCCAGTCAGTGTGACCTTCCCCTGTCAGCAGGATGTTCCCATCAGGGAAGCCCCACGTCTTCCACAGGTGGTCATCGCCACCGGTGAGCACGATGCTTTTTCGGGGATGTAAAGCCAAGCTGCAGGAGAAAAGAGAGGCAGGTTATGTACTGTACCAGTTCCATCTCATGTGAAAAACATAAGATCCGTTTAACTCAGGGCAATAGTCCCAGGACTCTGATTCTGGATGGACTGAGCAAACAGAAATGTTTTGTAAGCTCATGAGAATTCAAAATATATGCATACATTCAAAATACGTGGAGATGAGCTGCTGCTGAAGAAAAAAGAACAGGACTGATTTCTGGGAAACCAGAATTGTTTTCACACTCTCTTGAAGTTCCACTTAACACTCAAAAAGTGTTTTGAAATACTTTGTTAGGTTATGTTCTAACAAACATGCAAGAGGGTAACAAGCTGCACCAACATGATTACCTTTCCCACTTATCCAAAATAATTTCCAAAAGCCCCGATGTCAACCTTGTGCCCACAGGTGCAAAGTCTCCCATCACTGTGAAATAACTCAAATGATAATTACAGTCCAGGAGCTACAGTTGTTGCCAGCACTTTAGAGTCCATTCACTGGGACTAGGTCAGAAAATTCATTTTAATTCTGTACTCAAAATGTGTTCCGTGTTTTCATTTTTAATACGTAGCACGCTGCGATATAATGGAAATCATACACTTAACACACCCCTAGACTGAAAACTCAGTTTATTTTCGATTTAGCAACTGCAGTGCAGCTTAAAATGGATCCAGGGAAGAAAATCAATCTGTTGGAAAGATAACAAGTAGTGTATTTCATATGGATTTGGTTATTTGATTTAAATCATTGTAATGCCTTACTATTTGTTGAACATCAAAAAGTTCTAGTAGTTGACTTTAGTCCCAGGAGTGGCTTATTTAGACAGATTAAATCTGGAGTTCAGAATCAAACTGCAATAATGGGGAGAGGAATCACTGCCTGTGTGTGCACCTATTTCAGCTGTGCATCAGGGCCGACAGCTCGGAGAGAAAAACGCTTATTAAAGCAGAATGAGAGGAGAGAGAGACAATGCTAAGCAGCCAAATGGGAAGAAAAGAGAGGACTTAGAAGGCACAAAGTCATAAAAATCTCTTTTTTTAATTAGCATCTTTCTCCTGCGTTCAAATTATTTCATAAAATTCCTAAACCAGAACCACAGCATCTACTATACTGGGAAAAATAATTCCCTCTAGCAAATCCATGCTAAAAATATATTTATGTCAACTAAAATTTCATCAGAAAACATCTATTCTTGCAGTTTAATGTCCAGCCTAGGAAGATTCTTACAGACTCATCAGTTGACTCCATCTGCTCGAGCGAGGAGCATGGGATTTACTCATTCTCTAGTTTCTTAGAAAAAAACGGTTTTTTATCTTTTCCTAAAGAGGATAAACTTCCTCTGCATTTATAGGGGAAAAGAGAAGGAGGGAATGCTGCTATTTAAATTCTCCAGAGATGCATAGAGAGCAGCTCTATCACTTAGATTGGCCACAACAGATACCTAGAAGAGCAAGGGAGGAATAGAGATAAAAGGGGAGAATTAAAGGCTGAGAGAAGGCACCAGTGGCCTGCAAATTACAGGATGAGCTGTCCCAGAATCCCTCTACTACAGAGACCTCTGAAGCACCAACAACCCCACTGCTGCTATCTGCATGTGCATACAGCTGACATTTTTCTCTTGACCTCCTTCAGATACTTCAGATCCCCTCCAGTTTTTCCCTCCAGATATTTCTGCTCTTAGTGGGGGCTGTTGTGAGGCCTTTCCATCAGCCCTCTTACATTCTTCCTAAAGATCTGCCTTCTCAGTTTCCAGGGGTGCTTTAGATCACTTTCAGTTCACCTTTCATGCAGAGAAAATTTTACCTGGTGCCTTCCTCTATATCCTGACTCTCCTCCTGAACAATCCTTACACGCTGGCCAGGCTGCAGCTGTGCTCTCACCCATCCTTCCTCAGCTCCCAGGAACATTCTGCCTACCCTCAACCTTCCCATCACGCTTCCAGTCCAACTTCTGAAATGCTCAAACTTCTGCAGTGACCAGACATTCCTACGAAGCTTTGAGAAAATCCATAAAGTGAATTTCACATGGGAGAAAATACCTTGCTGTCCCTATGAAGGCTGCAAATTTGTTTTTCACAGCCTTTCCTCTAAATTGCAGAGCTTTTGTAAAATGCTGCTGCTGTCCAATGTTTTTCTTCCTCCGTGCCATTTTTACAGGCACACAGTGAACACCATTTAATTAACAGCAAATCTGTGACACAACTGCTGTTGAGCTGCTTCTGAGAAAGGGAAGCCCATTCATCCAAAAGGCATTCTATATGCAGCATTAATTAGGCACCCTTGTCTTCATTTCTGGCAATCCAGCATTGTATAGATTTTTGCTTCATCTCTGTTCACAGGGTCTAATTATTTCCAGCACAGAAGACTTTGGGTGGATTGGAATGGAAATCAATAATGGAACATGTGTGATAGGAACATTAGTTTTCTCCTCCTCCTCCTTTGGGATAAAGTGGGATCAGTGGAGACTCAGCCAAGAAAAAAACAACAAACCCAACAAAAAACCCTCTCAGAGATTTGCTGCTGTTGAGTATATAAATACCCTTGTTTACACAACTCACTCTGGCATTATAAGACATTCTCATCTCTTCAGCACTTGCCATGGTAGATATATAGTACTCCCAGTAATTTGCTTTCAAAACAATCATCGATTATTTTAATTTATTTTGACTCAGCCATAAATAAAAATACAGTATCTTGAAATGCAAAATACATTCAGTCTCAGGATGTTCCACACTTGACCACTTCACACACAAAATCAACCTTCAGGTCAAAAAGTGCTGCACCCAGAGCTGCCTGGGGAACAGCAGCTGGGTGTTTAATACAGCCACTAACTTGAGGGAGGGCAGATCTCAGATCCACGTGGAGGAAAACTTCCTGGCACCAGGGTTTCTGAAACACTGGAATCAATGTGCCATCATCAGCCTGCTCTCCCAGCTCTCAGCACACCCTCAGGTGTTACCCAGGTAAATGAGTTCCATCATGGTTAGGAGAGGGACTGGTCATTCCAAAACTGACACTGCTGTGAAATTAATGTGAATATGTGAAATAAAAACCTAACTTAAATTGTCTCAAAATTAGGCAGTCAGAGAATGAAAAATGCAAAATTAATGACCAGCTTATCCAGCCTCACAGAGTTTCTCTGTGGCAGAAACAAGGACAAAATCCAGTTTTCTATGGTTTCACATACCAGATTTATGCAGAAAAATGTGTTCTCTATATAGACAGCATTCAGCTGCCAAATTCTAATACAGCATTGTACTGAATATTGCTTGTGATATATAATTTTTAGAACTTCATGATTTGATCAAATGTATTTGCATTCCCAGGTACTGGCAAAGTGGTTTCTTGTTAATGCCAGTAGCTGCTTTCCGACCAGAAATTTCTTCTGCTGCATTTCTTGCTCCAAAATATGAGAGCAGCAGAGTTCCTGTAAGATTAAAAAAAAAAACCAAAAAAACCCAAATGCATTTTTCCTAGTGACAGAAAGATTTTGGCCAACATTTTCTTACACAAAAAATCAGCCTTGCTCACCCTATGTAGCGCAGGAAATTTTGGGCTGAGCAGTTACATTTGGGTGAAGCTACAACTGGCTGAAAACCTTGGTTTTATAGTGGAAGCTGTTGGGAAATTGCTGATATTTCTTTCTCTACCATCAGTGCAGGTTTTGGAGGCAAGGACATGACATGCACTGAATCCCAGAGGACGGATATTAGTTATAGCCTCAGACAAGAACAAATATATATAAATAAGAGGGCATCAACAGCTCTACTGAAATCAGTGTTATTGTTCACATGCACACGCTTAGTTATATTGCTGGACTGCACCCTAAAAATCTACAGTTTGTAAAAGCCAAAATTTTATTTCAGGCCCAATTTTGCTGGACGTGAGCTGAGACAAAGAACAAATGAAGCAGAGCATCAGGAACAGTTCCTGTGGCAATGCAAGTGTGAACTGCACAACCTAACCAGGTTTTCCCACCTCTGAGAGGCCACCAAGGCGCTCCCACTCACCGGTGAGTTGCCAGCCTTTGAGCAAGGCTGACTTTTTGGCCGCTGCCACCCAGCCTGGGCCCAGGAATATCTGCTGTGTGTGTGTGGGATGGCCACTGCTCCCTCAGCCCCACACTCCTGGTGATGCCTTCAGTTTCAGCTTTCATGTTTTTCAGATTCTCTGCTGCCCAGGGCTGTGGCTCTGAGCCTCACATTCAGTGTCACTCAGCTCTCTTCACAGAGCAGGCAGACAAAACAAATCCTTTCCCAGATGGAGACCAACGACACTGTTACAAATTTTCAGGCCCAAAAGCACAAACCAATGGCGGGCTGAAGGGAGAAAACAAGAAAGGATGGGACTTCACAACCTGAAGCAGTAATTGGACAATTAAACCCCAATATGCAGATGGACCAAAAACTTTTCAAAGTGTGAGGCCTCCTGACCGACCGTCCATTTTGTGACCATTTTGGGCCCACCTTGGGTGTAGCCTCTTGTCCTGCCCAAGGTGCACCCTAAAGGCATTTCAATAAATACCTGCTTTATTCTCTAGCTCTGCTCAGTCTCTGTTCCAGGTCACATTCCCAGGACATCACTGGGATCTCACTGCAACCAGGCTCAGCCCACTCATTTATTGCAGGTAAAGGAGCACAAAGCAGCTCAAGGGAAGGCCCATTTCACCTCCCACGGGCTGAGGGCAGCAGCAGCAGCCGTGGCAATTCCCTCACTTCCAGAGGGGAAAGGGAATGACAGAAAACACAGAGATTACCCTTCTGCTGCAGCACATCCCTTATTTCCCTCCTTACCTACGTGGTGTGGATGGGGATGAGGAAATCCAAGGTGAACCCCACAGAGCCACGGGGGCCCTCGGCCACACGGGGAGGCCTCGGGGCAAGAAGGCCAAAGAAAGGGGACAAACTGCCAGAAAAACACTCTCAGCTGAGATTAACTCACCAAGAAATTACAACTANAAAAAAAAAAAAAAAAAAAAAAAGATAAAGCAAAACAACAACAGAAACCAATAAAAAGAAACAAACCCAAACCACAAAAGAAAGTAAAAAAGAGGAAAATACTCAGAGCACAAAGGTCTTTTGTTTCATTTATATAAATGCTCATCTCGAAGTCAGCGATAGATCTCACTCACAGCAATGCTTTAAAAATGCTTTAAAAAAAAAGCCCCTATCCTGTCTGGTGAAATTCCTGGCTGCTTCCCAAGCTCCTATGACTCAGAATTTGGGAGGGAGAAAACTTGCTAGAATCTGAACACACCTGAAGTTAACCTTCTAAACTGCCCAGCAGACCTTGGAAAAGAATGAGAAAAGAGTCTTCCAGAGACTTGAACTTGTATCTCTAGAGGCTGAGCAACTTCCTTATTCCCAGTCGCGTTTATGTACTTATTCTAGTCCCCCTGCACACAGAATCCATTCTCAGCTCTAGAGCAGCAGCAAACGTATTTATTCCTGTGAAGTGGAATAAATTCACACACTTTCTTTTGGCAAACCCAGTTCTCCTATCAAAAAGAAAAAACTTCAGGAAGTGAACTATCCCTACAATATAGAATGCCTCCAAAAATAATTGTATTAAACACATCACTGTATGTCCCTGATACAGACACAGTTGTGATAAATTCAGAACATCCATTTTGTGGGGCTCTCTGATCACTTTCTCTTTATCCATGCTGTGTGCAATTATCAAAATGCATCAATATGCATTAACTGAGTGTTGTAACCCACCCAGATTTTACTGCATTAGCTCTGACTGTGCACATGCCATGCCAATATAGAATCATCTTAACAAAAAAGTTTGGCCCTGGATCAAATCTGAGAAAGAGTCAAAAGTATGCTGTTGATCTGCATGTGTTTTCAGAGGTCTCATCATTTAAAGACACATGCACATTCCTGAATTATGCAGTACCAGGAGCACTGCCAATTTCACAGCATATTAACTTAAAAAACATACATAATCCTGTTTAAGATTGAGTCCTTAATCACATCAGGGCAAGAGGACTTTTCTAGAATGTAATAACATGCAAAGTGTTTATATCATTATAGTCTCATGTACTGTAAACCTCTACATCCAAACATCAAGCTTTTTATCTAGAATGTCTGTAAATAACAACAGGCATGAATCTAAATTACTTCTTAGAGAATCTTTACTTATTCATTCCTTTGACTGTGCTTACAAGGTTGTTGATAATTACTGCTGGCCACAGGAAAAAAAAAATCACTTAGTCTACAGCATCAGCTGTTACAAATTACAGAAACAGCTCCCTCCTAACCTGCCTTAAACCAGAGCAGCAGCAAGGAACAAACCACTTTACTCCACACAGAGAACCACTGTTTATTTTCAGTGCAAAATCCAGGGGCAGGGTTTGGCTTGATTTTTAAATTTATTTAAATTGTCAAAGTTTAGGTGGTGGCAAAGCTGTGAACAGTACAAGAGACAGATTGAATAGCTGGGGCATTTTTGGTAAGATTGAGGGTGTTCTTAAAGAAACCAACAAACTCAGGATTTGCTTGCTGTGACTGTAGCTCACAAGCCCTTATTTAATATGTATTTGAATCAATTTTTCAAGCTTAGTCAACTTATTAGGTAAGCAGCATACTTTAGGGAGAAATAATTAAGCCAAAAGCAAAAAGAATGAGAGTAGCAACAAACAAGTAGATGCAATTAAAAAGTTAAAACATTGACATCCTTTCCTAATAGCTTTCCTCTGGAGTGAAAGCTGCACTTCTGTGCCTGAAATGATTTATGCCATGATTCACTGCCTGTCACTCACCTCTGACTATCCCTTTATGAAAAATGCTACATCACTTCTTCTAGTGAACTGCAACCCCCTAGGAGTATGAAATCACAGCCTCCAAAATAGCACTGTAACGAGATTAACTTGGATCTGCAGCCTCTGGAAGCCAACCCCAGAAGGGATCACAGCTCTCAGGACAACACTCCAGAGCAGCAGTGGAGAGACACAGACAGGGTCAGACCGTGGGCAAAGCCTGGCAAAGGAAGTGCTCGTCTGGGTTTTCACACTGCACCTCTGCTTGTGAACCACTCGTGGGCAGAGAAGCAAAGGGAAAGGCAATGTTGGCAAACTTGGCTAGAACTTTCCCTACTCAATACATCCCTGTTGCCTCCTTTTTTTGTCCTGGGCATTAGGTACTTGTTGGGTAGAGAGATAACGGCTGGGCTTCCTCTGGAATGGAAGAGACTGCTTTTCTGAAAGGCTATTCTAGCTTGACCAGCTTGAAAAAATGCAGATTGCTTTCACAAACGCTTCTACCTGTGGCCTGGTTTGAATTAGTTTCCATCATTACTGTTAGCAATTCCCAATCTTCTGTTGCATGGCAACTTTTTCACAGATGATTAGGAGCAGTGTTGTGGTACAAAAGAGTTTGAAAGAGTTTGAGTTTTGAAACTTGCCAATTGGTAAATTCTGTTGAATTATCAAGGTTGATAAAGAAAAATATTTAAAAATATAATTTGCAATTAAAGCATCAAACTAACTCAGATTTCTAAATTAATATGGAACCAAAGCATTACCTTTTCATGGTCACTTTCCTGCCAGTGTTTCTTTCTCACTTTTGGAGGCAGAGAAGGGTTTAATGCTCTGCGCTTTATTTCGCTATGGTAATGCTGAAAAATACTTCCATCAACAGAATTAATGGAAACTCTTGTGGGAAGAAAGTTACATAAATAAATAGTTTCTTCACAGTTAGGACTAAGAGGCAAAGTCAGCAGCCATGAATCACATTCTTCTTTTGGTGATCCCCATCACCAGGTGTATGTGTATGAGAGAGAAATGGATTTTGGGTTCAGAAACTCTCTAGTCCATGATCCCAAGGAGCTGCAGCCCCACAAGGTTGTGCTGAGTCTGCCCCACGGAGTGGGAAGCTTTTCCCACTAAAAGCAGCCATTCCACTTTTCCAGGACATTTTAAGAGAAAAAATTTCCAAGCTATTTACTCTACTCTCATCTCCTGCACAGAGTTACAGACACATGTGCTGAAAGGCATCACCTTGTCCACCTTGGGCTGAGGAAAGGACACTCAACACAGGTTTGTATAGCTTCTCCTTGAAAAGTAGGTTCTACAACAGCTCTAGGCAGCTTTTTCTGGGGTTCAGGCTTCAGAAAGTGTTTTGTAAAACACAACCCTCATCACTGTGAGTACAAATAGCAAAAATTTCCCTTAATTCTTCATTCAGAAATATGGAGAAAATTTCCTTCTCCCTTTTGTCCTAAAATCTTTATATATCAGATCATTGTTACTAACACTGTCTTAACTTAGGCAAACTCAGTTCTCGGTTTTCCAGAGGCTTCTTAGAAGTCATAATCAAACATGGATACAGCATGTCAACTCAGACCTCACCAGCCCTAATTTGGAGTAATTACCCAACATTACAGACGCAGCATCCCTCTTCACACATTCCAAAATTAAATTTCCTTAGTTTACAACCTGCTTTTCCTCTTAACAGGTATTGCCTGTCTTGAATTTGTGTATCTAAATTCTTTTTCCTAAATATATCATGTGGCACTTCACTTAATTCGAGTTCATCCTGCTGATTTCAGACCATCTCTGCAATTTGCCAAGTTTATTTTGAATTCTGATCTGATACAGAAAAGCATTTTCAGATCTTCACAGCTTGGTGCCATCTGCATACTTTATAAGCTACTCTGTATTCCATCCTCCTCACTGCTAATGAAAACACTGAACAGAGCTGATTTCCTAAGCAAATTCCCAAACTGAAATGCAGCCTGTGGAGTTCAACCAAGAAGTTCCTGGCCCAAGCCCCTACATTGGTTTGTACTAAAATTCATCCCTTAGAAAGGAACACAATACATTTTAAAACCCTAAATACAGGAAAAGGCACCATTTCCTCTGCTAAATTGTTGTGATAGTTAATTATCTTGGTTTAATTTTGTAGAATTTTACTTTAAAATCAGGCCAGCTACATATTAAACTCTAGTCACTACATCAGAGAAAATATCCACAGAAAATACTGACTTAGAGAATTTTAGCCTGATTCTTCCATGTCATTCCTTAGACCTCCTATGGATTAATCACAAGCAGTAAGAGGTTAAGGATTTCTGAATATTTGGTAAGACTTGAACAAAGCAACACTGTTTTAGGAGAATCAAGTCATATTTTTGTTTGCAGTTCCCAGCTCTGCTGTGGAATTATGTACAATCACTCACAGAAAATTATTACACTTCTGGGCAAAGCCAAGCCCTTAGAGACCATGGAATTTCTAGAATGTTCACTACCCAATATCTGGCATATTTGGCAAATTCTCTTCCCATCTTTCCTCCCCTTTTGCTCTCCATAAGCATTACAGGAAAGAAAGTAGAAGGCAAAGCTCTTCAAAACTGGAAAACAACCTTAGAGAGGCCCTAATCCACATAACTTTATGAAAACTAGAAACGGGTCTCAGAATTTCCTTCAACTTCCAGCATGCACAGAGAAAAAGAAGTTAAAATAGAAGAAATAGGAGATTCATTTTGGGGAACACTCCCAGAGGCAAAAAGATACCCTGAAGACATGTTCCAAGTGCTGTTACTTAGAGATTTACATTTTGACAAAGCCGTGAAAATATTCCTTGTAAGGAACAATGACCACACATAGAATAATCTTCATGGTTGACTCTCCCAGCTGCTACTTATACCTTTACCTCTTCCTAGAGCAAAAAACTATAACATACCAGCTCCTGGAAATCCTTAAGTAAAGTAGTTCTAG
Organism: Horornis vulcanius; assembly: GCA_013401035.1. Taxonomy (NCBI): domain Eukaryota; kingdom Metazoa; phylum Chordata; class Aves; order Passeriformes; family Scotocercidae; genus Horornis; species Horornis vulcanius. Next base: position 13,905 of record VZUA01034412.1, on the reverse strand, counting down.
CCGTTACAAAGATGCATTAAAGAACACTGACAGAAGAGTCTGGAATAATAAAAACACTTACATATAAAATTGATTGCTGGTACTAAAGAGTTTCTCTGATACCTATGGGAGCCTTACAGCCAACTTGCAGGAGTTATCTGAAAGGAGTTACCTGAAAGGTGTCTTCATTCTGTTTAAAATGTAATGTTTTTCATGACTTACTGATATCTACAAAACAAACTCCTAAATACTCAAAGACATGCAAGCTATAAATTTTCAATTCAAAGCATATTTGGAATAAAATGCCTTTTCCTGCGTCATAGCCAAATGAAAATGATGGGATTCCAGATTTTTTTTTTTTCACCTTTTGTTAGCATTTTCACCATCTGCTGCCATTGCCACCACCTCCTGCCATTTACAGACCCCAGATTCACATTCCAAAGTGGTTCTAAACCTTAGGATGGTCCCAACAACCTAAAAGTTCTGCTGTGCCATGGATTTAGCCTATGAAACTGCTAGCTGCTGTCAGGTAAGAATCAGAGTATCCAGAGCTGGGACTCACCAGGATCATGGAGTGAACCTGGCCCTGCCCAGGACACCCCAACAATCCCACCCTGTGCCTGACAGCACTTCCCAGATGCTTCTGGAGTGCTGGCAGCTGTTGGGCTGTGATCATTCCCTGGGGAACCTGTCCAGCACTTGACCACCCACCCCTCCCCAAGATCCAGCCTAATCCCCCCTGGCAGAGCTTCACAACCCCCCTGGAACACATTACCACACTGCACCAAGACTTTCCAACCCTCCTCGTGACCATTTTGTTCAGTGGAGTTGTCTGTGCTGAACATCCCAACTCCTGCAAGGATGATGTTTATGAAAACCATAGACCCATGCACACAACTGAGAAGCTACAGCAACATTAACCTCAAGGGCTGCCATTTATCCTCCTTCCAAATGAGCCTTCATTCACTTCACACTGGGCTATAGCAAGGGATAAAGATCAGTCTCAGTAATTACATACTTCTAGAGTAAAATACAGTCCTGCTTCCAGAGCAGGAACAAGAGGGACAAGATTGCTGTGAGACTTCAAGTCATCATTCCCATGGAAAGAAATGTAGAGCCCATTCATAAATAAATGTATGGTTTCCTCATATCCTGTGTGAGACTCAAAAAAGCTGAAAACACCTGAGTTTCATTTTGCCACCACCACTTTGTGTCCCACTGTGTGTGCATCACATGCCTGTTTATGAAAAAGTCCATATTCCTAAACTTTGGCCTGGAAACAAATACTAGTCCACAGAAAGTGAAGGATCTCTGAGAATCTAACCAAATACTACCAAAACAAGAGATTAACATGTCTAAAGTAAATTTTCTACACATTCAACATAGTGTTTCATTTAAGATGCCAGAGAACTATGAATGAGGAGAGTGGTGCCTGCTTGTTTTTGACATGAGAGAGACAAGACTTACAGGAAATGTTATCAAGCCATCTATTCTGTAAAAATCTAACGATGCCTTAGAGAAAGTGGTGGATGAACTGGGGCACGGCAGCTTGCACCAATCAGTCAGCAAAGCCTCATGGATAGACCTGCAAGATTTGGTTCTGATGAAGCAACAGGTATGAAGCACAAATCAAATCAGAGTTGCATTTTGAGGGTAAGCACATCTGCATTGCTGCACATCTCTACCAAGACAGTGGCTATTTAGTGACCAGGATCTGGTGTGCTGGGGATGGAAGGTTGCCAAAAGCTGCTGCAGAGATGAAATCTCTGGATGAAATGTTGGGATACTCTTGATTTTAAGTCTTAGCTTTCATACTTTTCAGATTCTGTACTGCATTGGTATATAAATTGTTCGCTAGGTCTCTTCACAGTTTAGTCAGACAAAACAATTCTCTTCCAGTCCCAGAACCAAGGACTCTGTTGCTGCTTCAGGCCCAAAAAGCATAAACAGCAGATTGAGGGGAGCAAACTGGGAGGATGGGACTTCATGACCTGAAGCTGTAATTGGACAATTAACCCAAATATGTAAATGGACCAAAGCTTATAAAAGTGTGAAAACTTGTGACTTGGGTCCATCTTGGCTGGAGCCATGGCCAGGCTCTTGTTCTGCCCAAGGTGACTCCTTTGAAGGCCTTTCAATAAATCCCTACTTTATTTCTTTAACACTGTCCAGCCCCTGTTCTAGGCAGCCTCTCAAGGCATCAGTTTACCTGCACAGGTGATGACAAACCTGTGAACTTCCCAGAAGTACCTCTGTGTGTGACACCTGCATAATATCACCAGAAAGACCACACAAGTTGTTTGTTGGTTTTTTTTCTCTTTAAATACAAGCTGCAGCTCCTCTAAACTCAAAATATTGGAATATTTTAGATCACTAAAAATAACCTCTTTGTACTAACTAAAACTCAGCAACCTGAAAGCCAAGCCTTAATCAGCTTTACCAAAATAGCTGATCAAGTGTAGTTGCACGTGGCTCTCTCACACATTCTAATTTTAACATCTGTAAAACACCATTTACATTTGGCCAATATACACTGCAGACCAAACCCCCCATCCTGCCTAATGGAGCTCACTATTGCTGCAAATTTAAAAACCACTAGGAAGTCAGAACTCCATAGTCTATTTGTCATAAGAAAAACAATCATCAATATGGTAATTGCAGAAGTGCAAAATGCACTTTAAAGACCAATGCTGGTAATTTTTTTATTCCATGGAGTAGGAAAACTAATGAGGCACAGCTTAGATTAGTTTAGGGTAATCCTAAAAGCAGTAAATAATGCTTGCTATGTAAGTACTTTAAAGTAGATTGCTTAAAGTGAAAAACAGACAAAATTCCACTCTAATG
>VZUA01034410.1:0-10739 GCA_013401035.1 Horornis vulcanius | reverse complement strand
TATTTTTTCTTCAGAATTTACAAGATTCTTGATTTGTTTGCACCAGTGCTTTCATCAACCAAATGCACTATTTTGTTAAAGAATGAAGTCAGGTTTGTTTCTCACATGTTTTTTGGGGTTTTCTTTTAAACTAAATTATGAAAATTATATTAATTGTTGGAGCATCTGTTAGGTAACTTGTAATAACTTCGCACTCTCTAACCTATGGTTATTACTGCAGAACCATCTAACAGTCATCTTGCTTTCTCTCTCTGGACACCGGCACATGTTTTTCCAAGATCTTAAGATTTCTCTAGTACACCAGGATTTTTAAATACCTGACTCCACTGGGCCAGGTCCCTCCTCAGTCAATTTTCTTTTCTGATTCTGAGATGCAGATTTGCTTGGCTACTGATCTGAAAATACTTATGCTTAATAGATGCTGTTAAAACTTTCCTTAGTTTGCAGAAAGACGAGGAAGATTTTTAATACCCCTGTAGTGTGAATGCACAAATACATTTCTTTCTGTATGCAAACAACTAACTTTTCTGTATCAAGAAGCCTCCATCAAAAGTCTTCACTATCAACAGTTTTACCTATATCCACCCAGTAAGAGCCTAGGCTCTCACTGCTATTTCTTAGTTTTCAATGTATTTTGAAAAAAAAACTGCTTTCAAATGCCATTAGCACTTGCAGCAATCCAGTTTTTCCAGATTATTTTGAACACTCCTTATCACCTTGTATGCTTCATAAATTCTCACTTTTATTGTGTGCCATATACCTCCTTTCCATACTCCTTCCTTCTGCTTTTTTTCCCCCTGTTGGTTTTATACAAGATTTCTATGTGTTAACCTTCAAATTCCCTGTTAGGCCAGAAAAATGTTGAATTGTGTCTGTCTTTTTTTTCACAACTACAGAGGCACAGATCTTCTTCATCTTGTAAACTCCCAGCAGTGAAATGTCTATTAATAAAAATTTTATTGCAGCTTTCTCCTGGGGAAAGCTGATTGCTTGACTTGCCATCAGTTTAACCCATAGCTTCCCCTGCTTGAGGATTTACCATTTTGAAGTACCAATTTTTGCCTACATATATGCTCAGCTTCAAACATAAAATGCATAAATACAGGAAGATGTTGATTAATGCCTTGCAGTCGTACAAACAGACCTAGATGCAAGGTCATTTTCTTTGAAACCAGAGAAAAAAGCATTTCTAAAAGTGTCTGCCTGTTGCCTGTAGCACAGCAGTGCAGCACAGAGCTGAGGCTGTCCTGGCTGCCTTCCCTGGATGAAGATGTGTTTTCCTGTGAGTCCATCCCTGAATGGTCACTCAGCTCCTCCATCACGGGCAGCCCTCCCCCTCCCACACCAACCAAGTGCTCTGTTAATATTTGGACAGGGCTGGCTTTTCTGAGCAGGATGTGTCAAGGAACAGGAGGCAGAGGACTGCAGGTGGGTGGCACGAAGGTGTCCTCTATTCTGAAGCCCTTCAAAGTTGCCGAGGCTTTGGTTTATCTGAAAAGGAGAGAGAAACAAAAAAGGAAGTCAAAAGCAGTAAGACCAAAGCAGTGCAAAACATCACCTCAAGCTGCCTTCCAGCAGAAATGAGTCTCCAGCTCATTCACTCCCAGCCTGTCCCTGCAGGATCCTGGGATATCCTGACCTCCATCTCTCTTAAAGCTGTGCAAGGGAGAGGCAGATGCTCTTCTCTGCATCTCGGCCACGAGGGAAGAGGCTCAGCACTTTAAACTCCCACCTGCTCTTCTCCTGAGCGCAGTGAAGAGGTCAGTGATGAAGATGACAGCAGCAATAAAGCATCCCCCTCCTGTCCTTGGGATCTCCCTTGCTCTGCAGAGCCAGGGAAGGGTCAGTGATGTTGTGTTGCCTGGAGCAGCGGGGTAGGCAGCGAGTTGTCACAGCTAAACAGCCACGTTCTGCCGCAGCTGGCCGTGTGTGTGCTCTTGTCAGGCACACACATGTGACAGGAAACAAGCGAGCCAAAGCCACACAGAGCCAGGGCCAGTTGTACTGGCTGCACTGATGTGTCATAACTCGTTAATCTGCTGGCATGGCTTGCTTTTCCCTGCTGGGTCTGAAGGAGACACAGGAGCAATCTGACATCAGCAAGGGGAGTGCGAACCCCAACAGCTCCAACAGGGGGAAGCATTTTTTGCTGTAGTTCTCTGCTACCATCAGCCTCCAGCTGAACATCGGGTCCAGTGTGTGTCTAACTCCTGTCCACTGGGGTCCAGCCCACTTGCTACAGACTTTTGTTCTGTTGCTTCACCTTCAGTCACAAAATCTCTTTTCCCCTGAAGGAAATGAGATGTTTCTTCCCTCAGAACCTCAGGGGAGTCAAATAAAAGCTGAAGAAGTGAAAGGGTAGAGAAGGAGAGAGAGAATGAGTGGACACTAGAAAGAAAGCATGGGGAACCAGGAGGAAGAGGAGTGACTGAGAGGTTTTGATCCCCATGGTGGTTAGATGAGGTGTGAGGAGGTCTGGGCAGGATGAAGAACTCGTCCCTCTGCTCCTGAGGCCCACCTGGTGCCTTGAGATGGGCACTCACAGAGATGGGCTCTTCCAGGGCAGCTGTAGGTGGCTGGTGCCTGCATTGGGACTGAGCTGATGCTGAGGCAGGAGGTGATGCTGCAGGTGCCATCTCAGCTTTGCCAGTGGCTGGAGAAATGTGTCTTTGGGAGAGGAACTTCTGTGTTGGGGCAGGTCAAACTAGTCATCACATCTCTCTCAAAAGATGCCACTGCTGCAATGACATGAACTCTTGGAAATTCTGGAGGAGGTAACCAGGGAATTGATTTATCAATAGCACAGTACAAAAGTCTGCCCGCAAGGGTAAGAAGATGAGCAGCCTGTGACAGTGGGTGTTGGGAGCAGTGGTGTGAGGGTGCAGGGCAATTTCAGTGCCTGAGAACAGGGGATTCTTGCTGCCCCCAGGCACTTCCCTTCCTCACTGGCCAAACACAGCTGGGTGCTTCCTGGGCCTGGTGCTGTGGGGTGGACACACAAACAAATGCTACATCTCTTGTCTCCCAGGCTCAGTCCTTGCAGTGGAGTGATGGCTCCCCATTCCTAGCAGCTTTGATACATCCACATGGACTTTTGGCCACCTGGTCACCTGTAGTCAGCAACGTTCCCTCCTTGACTGCTGCAGTGGGTTTTTCTGAGCAGCAGGGCCATGCTAGCCCTGCTGGAGAGCCACAGAGTGACCATGAGCCAGGATGTAAGGCAGGCCCCTCACCAGCCTGCTGAAAGCTGTGTGTGTGGGCATCTCAGAGTCCACCTCCTGCCCATCCTAGACCATACACAGCAGGGATTCTGTGTGGGGATGGATACTGACTGTCAGTGGATCCTTCTCACCCTGTAGCACTTTCCTCTCTGGAAGAGCATTCACCTTTAGGAGGACCCTATTTTCACTGTGTGACCTTCAGTACAGAGGTGGGGGTGCAGGAGGAGCCCCACACTGGCTACCAGAGCTGCTTCACTTTGACAAAGCTACAGGGGAAGAAAACTCTACATTTAAACCTGTTAACTCTTCCTGCACCAAGCTTGGGAGCCTGGAGGCAGCAAGGAAAAGAAGCACAGCTGCTGGGGTCGAGGAGCCCTTCCCAGCCTGCAGTGTTTGAAAGCAGCCACCTCTCTGCATATTTGCTTTTTTAGACTACTTTATCTTTGTGACAGACTTGGAGGTGGAAGCAGGTTTCTTTATTTTTCTTTCCCCTTCTTCTTATTTATTTTTTCCCTGCAAAATGTTCTTCAGCTGGAAAGAAGACAGTTGTTCTGCAGTGGCATGAGCCAGCTCCAGCTCCCCTTTAGCCCAGTGGGCGTGTAGTGCCACCAGCAGCTGCCAATTCAGCCCTGGCTTTGCAGGAAGAAACGTCATGGGGGATAGAACAAGCTTCAAGAAAGGAAATGGATGAGCTCTGATGATGTTTAACTACTGCCTTTTTTCTGTCTTTCACACATATGGAGAGAAGTTGGCTGCTTCTGTGATGATCTGTTTCCTCTTCTCACAGTAACAGGACTCACCCTTGCTTTGGCCAGCTAAAATCATGGATACACACCTGCAAGAAACCATGATAATCCCCAGCCACAGCTCAGGGGTCTGGATACTGACTTACCCTTTGCATCCCAGTCTCATCCTCACTCACCAGTTCAGTCCTGCTTGAAAAAGCCTTACAAGGAACATTAACTCCTCCTGCAGAGGCTGTGCTTGGGAGCCGTGAGCTGTCAGATGTGGCCAGCTGCTCTGGCTGGTGCTCCCACTGTCTCTCCAGGGTAAGATCAGATCACACACCTACCAGCACAGCCCGTGAGTCCCTGCCAGTCTGAGATGCAGTCACCTGGGCTCCTCTGGCCCTACAGGTTATTGTCCAGCATTACCCGTGCTCTCAGAGGGCACCCATATATTCCAACAAAGCACAGCTTTCCCATGAAGGCATTGAGTTCAAGAGAGCCATTCAGTGGTGCTACAGCTGCTGGGAGAGTGCTGTGTATCTGTTTTCCTACTCGGGGAGATGAAAACCTGTTAAATCACTATGTGATGACAGATAAGGGGATATCAATGAGCAGAGGCCTAGACATCAAGGGGAAAGAATACATTCATTGTGGTGAGAGAAGCAGCAGCAGACAATAGCAGTAGCCAAAGGACCATCTAGTTCAGCTAAGGGAGGCAGGTGAGGCCAGTGGCAGATGCCGGTGCACTGCAGGGAATCTCAAGCCATGCTGTGGAATCAGAGAAGTGATACTGGGAGGAGACCTCCAGAGGTCTCTGGTCCAACCTCTGACTCAGTCAGGTCACCATAATTTTGTCCAACCAAATCTGGAAATGGTCCAAGAGTGCAGACACTGCCACCTTTCTGGGGTCCTGTTCCGGTGCTGCTTTTTTACCCTTCTGGTAAAAAAGTTGTTCCTGAAGTTCAGCCTGATCCTACCAAGTCTCAGCTTGTTGCCACTGCCCCTTGCTACATCACCTGCTACTACTGAGAAGACCTTGGCTCCATTATCTTTGTAACCCCCCTTCTAGATAATGGTAGGAAACAATATCGGGAGTAAACTAGATATCACACAAGTACCAGGAACATGCCAGCATAACAGTCATCCCCGGTGTTAAAAATGCTGCTGTTCAGGACTGGTAGAAAGGAAAATAAAAACAGTTCATTAATATCACATGTATGATGTTACAGGTTGTTTAGATGGAACTCAGAAAGCTAAAAGAGGCTTTTCTCTGGTGCAGCTCAGTGCCAGCCATGAACTGCTCGAGTTCATACCTGGATGTGTAGGGAGAGAGCAAATATTAAAAGAGATAAACCCCAGTAAAAAACTCTGCTGCCATGGGGAAAATAACTTGAGTTATGGACCAGTGAATCACCCCTTATCATCATAATGGGCCTCAGGCCTATAATTCTCAGCATGACATGACAAATTCCTTCACCAAACCATCACCGAACCTACAAAAGATTTGTTAGTCGTAAATAGCAATTAAGTCATAGAGCAGGTGGCCATCAAAAATAAATTTGGAGAGCATGATCATAATTTCCCTACATATAAATTCAGTGGGAAGATAAATAAGAATAACCCTGCACTGCATATGCATGTTTTGTTTCAAAAGAAATTAAACCCCTGGGAATTTGAGCCTCTTTAGAGTGGACTGAAGTGGTAAGGAAACTGTATGTGAAAAATGCTCAAAACTTCTGACAGAGATGTGCAGTGTCTCTGGAACATGCAAAGCAAAGAAGCAAAAGCCCCTCTGTAGCTACCTGGATGAATGGCCACAAAGTGAAGGGTAAGGAAAAACTTTCCTTCACATGCTCGTAGATATAATGTAGCATCAATTTGAAAAATGGATTTTTAAAAGAAGAGATAGTTTTTCATTTAAGTAAATAACTGAACCAGGAAGGAGAAAGTCAAAGAAGATGGGGTCAAACCTAAAAATATTTGTTAAATTAAATAAATATAAACCATATATAAATAAAAGTCTTCAACCAGGAAAATGATAGTGAAGAGCAGAGCAGAGGACATGAGCTTAATGAATATGAGGGTACAGGAACTGCCACAACCCATTTGAAGGCAAAACATACATTAATGTGATGAAGCCAAGAAAACATGCTAAGACCTGAATTTGAATGGATTTTTTTTTATATCATAATAATTTTTATTCTTAACAATGCAACAAGGAGTTACAGAGTTTCACAAAATAACAGGCACTGCTCAGATAAACTTCATCTTATCTGTGCTCACTCAGTTTTGGGAGTTGGAGGCCCATCAAAAGATTCCTTCCTTCAGCCCAGACACAGGATACATGTCTGTAGGTCACTTGCCCTTTCACCCCTTAAAAATTATCATCTGCCCCATGTTACTGTATAACACCAACTGGGAATTTCCAGAGTCTTTCTCAAGGAAATGCATTTAGCCAGAAAACCTCTGGTTTTGGCAGCACCATCCCAACTCCTTTCATTCCTGTGCCCTTTTACCTGTCTCCTCTTGCCTCTCTCACACCACCTACAAAGAGGCAGGTCTCTCTATCCAAACCCATTACCTTTTTCTGCTTCCTGTCTTCTCTCATCATGAGGTTTTTTGCCCTGCTCTGACCTATCTGATTTCCACGATGCCTTCATTTCACTTCCACTTTCCCAGGGAGAGGAAACACTGCAAGACACGTCAGCCTGGAGTGTGTGGAGTATTCTTGCACTTCACAGGACTTGTGGGCAGCACAAACAAGATCAAAGTCACGAAGATCCAGAGTGTAGGGGCTGGACTGAGAGCAACCTCAATGCTCTGCTGGAATTGGATCCCCTTTTCCAGTTCAGACCCTGCCAAAACAATAGACTGTTTTGAAAAACACCAAATGCTCAGTTTCTTCTAATCAAATTCCTCAAGCTGAAACTTAGCCAAAGTTTTCTTGGCCAAATTACAAGCCAGGAGCTAAGGACTTGCTGAATCCAAACTGAAGTCTCCCACCTTTTAAATGAGCTCACCAAGATACACAGTGCAGGAAAATTCAGTTCCTTCCAGCTCCTAAATCTTCTGCTGACTCTGCTAATGGGCAGGACCATCAACACTGAGCTAGCTTGGCATGACCCTTAGATTAATAAAACTGCATCTGACACCAGCCCACAGCTCTCCGCTCCTGGTAAGGCTGGGATGAAGCCAGAGGCAGTTCCCTGCTGATATTGGCCAGGTGGGTATGCAGAAATGGAAGGCTGATTTCCCCTTCCCTGTACAGCTTTGCCTCTCCCAGGTCAGGTTAACCAGACTAACCTGAAGATTTTGGCTGTGGATTTTCAGCTTTCACTGGATGTGCTGAATGTTACTTAATCAGATCTACAGTTTACAGAAATATACCAATAGATTCACAGGAGCAAACATGTCTCCCTATGAATGAACACTCTGTGTCTCTCCAGCATGCCCTGTAGGAATACCAGAAGGGCAATGATATAGTCTGCTGGATGTTCTATGCACACCCTGGCTGATCCCACGAGGTACAGGTTGCAATATTCCTAACTCTGACCTGCACCATCAACCATGGTATTTCCAAAGGTTGCATTCACCCGAAGTCTGACTCAAGCACCTCCTGTGGAGGGAAGAAGCAGGATCCATTGTAATAAGGCTGGAACTGAAGTCATGCCATCTCCAGGAGCAGGGAGTGACAGGAACAAAATCCTCTGGAACTGACAGATGGCAGCCAGGGGCAGAGTAGCCGTGGTGCTGGTGACGCTGGCACTAAAGGCNAGATTAATAAAACTGCATCTGACACCAGTCCACAGCTCTCCCCTCCTGGTAAGGCTGGGAGGAAGCGAGAGGCAGCTCCCTGCTGATATTGGCCAGGTGGCAGAGTAGCAGTGGTGCTGGTGACACTGGCACTAAAGGGAAAATGAGCCAAATTCACACCTAACATAGGGCAAAATTTCAGGGCACCCAAAGCACTTTACAGCAGCTAAGTGTCTGATCATGTGAGAGATTGTTCACAGGCTGAAATTTTTCATGGTCTCCTGCCAGCCTTGAACACTGACTTACTCTAAGCCTTATTATTTAATCAACTTTTTTTTCCCTACTCTCTTCAAATTTTCCATAGAAGTAAGTGGCTCCATTTTCAAGCACCCAGCACAGATTCTGGCACCTAATTTTTGGACATGCATTTGCAGATACTGTGGCCTGCAGCTGCAGTTGGGTGCTCAGCATCTTTCAAAATCAGATACATGGTAAGTGAAGAATGAGGCCCTTATGTAGAGACTTAGGAATTCTGGCTGTATGCTTTCACATTTGTCAGCTTTGTTGGAGCAGATAATATTGGGCAGCTCATGCTATATGGAATGTTTTGAGGACAGGTGAGTTTTTGTAAGTAGCTTTAAGGTATGGACAGTTTGTTTTTGTGCAGTGGCTTAAGCCTCAGGATGAAGGAGACACTCTGGAGAGCCGAGTGTCTGGTTCTAACTGCTCCTGGCCCAGCTCAGGTTCCCTGTGCTCATTTCCTTGACTTTCCTCTCCATAAACCTGGGGTGCTACTTGTGTCTTCTGCTGGGTACCTGTGCAGAGAAGTTTATTTTCATGCCTAAAGCATTGTGAGACTTCCCAGAAGAGATCTCTAGGGGCTCAAATTTTCCATAGAAGTAAAAAAAAGGGGGAGAAAAAAAAAGAAAAGAAAAAAAAAGTGCTGCTTTTCCTGTTCCCAGGACCATTCCACTGTCCTCACAGCTCAGACTGTATGCTCCTGAAGATGTGTGTCTGGAGATGGAAAAACATCCTCATATGGCTACAGATCTCACAGGGACCACTTAAGGTGCAAGTGTAGGCAAGGCTGAGCTGCACTCAGGGTGGTTTGGGTCACCACACAATTCATGTCTTTGATTACCAAGCACCCAGCTCAGGTTCATCAGCAACCTCTCCAGGTAAGAGAGGGCTCCTTCTTGCATGGCCACCTCATCCCAGATCTGCACTAAGGGTGAGGATGGCAAATGTAGCATGTATCCATCTGCCTGAGCCAGTTTGCACCTGGCCAGCCCAGCTGAGAAGAGCAGTGGCCCAGGCCAGCAAATATCCCAGCTCCCAGAAAGGTTCTCCTCCCTGAGACAAAAAGATGAAAGCCAGACCTCAGTCCTGAGCTCACACTTCTGGTTAGGAGCTTAAAAAAGAAAAGGGGGTGAGTCAGCACCCTGTGGCTGTGCAGTGGCTGGAAACTGTCCTAAGCTGACAAATAAATTTATGGCCGTTTCAGAGGAATCTCACCCACCACCACATCCATGGCATTTCTGACTAGCAGCACTGAAATGGGTTCAAACAGTGTAATGAGACAGGCACTGCTGGTAACATGCCTGTTTTCTCTCATCTGTTGCCTCAGCAAGCCTGTTCTGGTTTAAGTGAGTGCATTTATTAAAACATAAACCAAATCCTAATCACTTTTCTGCTCTGTAAAAAAGATTCTATGCTCCAGCCCATTTAACTGAAGCAAACATTATCCATACTGTTACAGAATGGGTTACTGAATTATTTTTTCTTTTATGGAAAAGATTATTATTTCTTTGACATCTTGTTTTCAGTTGCTTACAATTAGAATTTGCATTTTACAACTGCAAAACTGAGTTGGTAAGGCATTTTAAAATGACATCAAATATTCTTTAATGGCTTTAATGAATTTTCAGATAAAACACAGAAAGTTGTTACCTTAAAATATAAAAAGTCAATTGAGTCTCTAAAACTGTTTGCTACTCAGTTACTTCTAACAAAGAGCAAGATTGCTTTGGTTTGGTTTGAATGCTCCCATGAGCTCAGCTTTTGGGTTGCACCCAACTAGGTGTGCTTGCCTTAGTCAGGGTCCTAAATGATGCTCTGTGGCTGCTCAGTGAATTTCCAAGTTCTCACTGGAGTTCTAATTAATTCACATAATGCTGGGGTATCTCTTTCTTTTGCCCATGTCTCAGAGCAGGTCAGCAACCTCTAGGTGTGCCAGGCAGGAGGGCATCTACTTGTGCTCCAAGAACTTGGCTTTCCAGACAAAACTAAGGTGCTTCAGATCTATTTGAGCTAAGTTCATTAACTGCTCTTACTTCCCTCAGGCAAATGGTATAGGAGCAGCAGCCTACCTTCCAGGAAGTAAAAATGCTGTTTTCAAATAAGATCCTCATTGCTTTCTTCAAGATGCTGTATTAAACCAGGAACAGAAACATAAACAGAAAGCATGTGATGTTAGTAAGCAGTGGTTGAAGTTTTAACAAATCAATGCAGGAAAAAGAAAAATGCAGAGGTTTCAAACACAGCTGGGGAGAAGCCAATTTTGTACGTCCAAAGGAGAGTTGGAAGCAACAATCTTTACACCTGAATCCCCAAATCTTCATCTCAAGAGCCGTGGCAGAGGGGAAGCAAGTTGTTCAGACTCTGTGCTTGAAAGTAGAGACCAAAGTCTTTCGAGTCTGCTCCCGGGATTCGCTCATGCCCGCCAGCAGCACGGGGTCGGTCCTGTGCTCCGCCTGGTAGAAGGGACAATTCCTCAGGTGCTCCGACATGCTCGGGACGTCGCTGCGCTGCCACTTGTGAACTCTGGAGAACAGGCTGCTGAACTGCCAGATCTAATGCAAGAGAGGGGACAGCAATTGGGGAGAGAAAACGAGGATTTTAAATACCTGTCTGTGCTTACAGTGGGTGTGCATCACTCGCTCTGGACACTCTAATGAACGTCTGACTCTGCAGGCCAAGTGAAAATGGGGTCTGTATTGTTACGTACCTCGTACTTGCTGGTTTTGCTGCTTGAGTT
>VZUA01034408.1:4089-15246 GCA_013401035.1 Horornis vulcanius | reverse complement strand
TGAAGGGTCAGGAAGCTCATTTTCCTCAAGTCTCAGCCTATAACACTGGTGCAGGTGTAACGTACCTAAATAAACATCCACAATAATTTTTGCATAAATGTAGAATGACACAAGAATTGAGATGCAATTATTTAGCATTTGTGGGGAATGGAGATGGTTTATTTGGTATGTCAAGTACTGACTCCCTTGAGAGAGAGAAACCACTCACTGAAATGTCTAAACTTTTACAACGTGTTGGTACGATGGCAGCATTAAATAGAAAGCTTTTATAGCCATCATGTGTGCAATTTTTTGCAAAATCTTATGCTATTTCTGATCAACACTTTTAGGAGCCTTTGGTTAAGACAATAGCAAACAGATTAATAATTAGCAAAAAAGAAAACCCCGAAAAAAACCAACAAACCCCAAATCATTCAAATAAGGGAATAGATTAGGCAGTGCTGTACATTTAGTATGCTTAGATTTCAAGAATTCACTGAACATGAAAATGTATTTTTAAAAGGCCTAGAGTGTTAACCTTTATAAGTAGAGCACTTTATTTATGTTATGCTATACTTATATACTTAGAGAGTCCAAAACAATAAGTTTGTTTTTTCTTAATATTAGCCTCTCTTGAATCTTCCCTGTATTATGTTAAATGGTCTCTTCAAATACTAGAAGCTGCTGAAAACCATTTAGTAATATGAAATGGCTGTTTGAACCATATCTTTCAAAAGAGCAAGGATTTGCAAGACAGGGTTCTTGATTCCCCAGGCCAGTGGGGAAGACATTTGGATAAAGTTATTATGCTTCAGGCTGAGGTCAAAATAGGTTTTTGCTCTATTACCAATTGATTTGTTTGAAAGTATGTTTATATCTGTACTCCAATTCTATCTATTTATTATTAATCAGAACCCTTGCAAGAAGGTGGCAGAATCCCGAGTCTGGTTGTGAGGTTGTGGAAGGCAGGAGTGAGGATATTGAAGCAATAGTTGATGTTTTTAACAGAGCACAAGGGACCTGTGTGTGCTCCAGTGGTGCTGTCACCCATGTGTCACACCCTGCCCTATTTCAAGAGTAAGTGGGAAGGGATCCTACTCTTATTCCCAGGCACTCTGTTAACCTAAAAAGTGCACCTGGCTCTCCACTATGATATTGGAGTTTAAGCTCATATTGATTTGGTCCTCACACCTGATCCAGGGCCTTTCCAAGCATCACAGGATGCTGTTTTGTTTAAAAGTTGGGAGTTTGAAGCCTTGTGGCCAAGAGACAGTGGGTCGGATGGGCAACACTGTGGCTGTGGTTTGTCTTTGCTTTTTTGCTATCTTTTGGTTGGAGACTTGATGTGACTTGTTAAATTACGCACATCAGTATAAGAGGGTTCCTAAGTGCTGGCTACACTTGGCTGTCTTGATCCTGGAGGTGAGCTTAAAAAAGGCATTAGAAAGAGACCAAGCTCTCGTGCCAACTTTTGGTCAGAATGGAAACCTATCACTATTAATAGAATACAGAATACACTGTATTCTATATTCTATCACTATCAGAGCTCCCTAGACCTTCTTAGGCTGGTCCTCATACCACTGGAGTAAGGCTGCTTGATTATGTCAGCGGGTACTTCAGGAGGATGAGACCCCAATCCTGAACTCCTTATCTATCAGCTAGGAAATAGGTATGAAAATCTAGGATAGAAATTGCTATAAATTAATAAATACACCTGGTTTCTCTGAACCAGTAACAGTGCCCTCAGTTATTTTTTGTCTATGTAAATCCATCTTGCTGGAGAACAATAAGTGTAGCAACAAGTTGAGCATGTTTCTTTGCTTTAGTATCCTATTTCAGCTTCTTTTATTGCATCTTGAATTTGACTCCTTTCCTAGAAGTTCACGTTTCTCTACATGCAGTATTAGTTAACACCACTTCACAAAATTTATGTATATTTTGAAGTTCTTATGTACTTATGTGGAGTTCCTACCCCATGTGAAATTTTGGGGAATTTTTTTACTTGCTGATGAGCCACTAAACACTGTATTGGAGCTATGTGGTTGGAAAGTTTTGAGAAGAATATAAGTGTCTTCTGACAGGCATGAAGCACAAGATCACTTGAAAAAGCTTGTTAAGCTTAGCCCTGCTGCTTGCTTCCACTTGGGCCAATGTCTTTACAGTTTAAAACGGTTTCTCCTTGGGACATGTGTTTTTGTCTGTAGTCAATTTAATTCATCTGGGCACAGTTTTTGATGTTATAGCTACTTTGAACTCTGCTGCATCATCTCTTTGGTACTGCCTTTCTGTTCTTGTGGTTTATGTCAAAAAATAATCTGTTTTAAAATCCAGTAAATGTATTAAGTATCCCAAGAAAAGATATTTGTTACACAGAATTTCTTTTTTTCATCTTCTGTGTTTCTTAACTATGTTTGCAAATTAACTTCTGATTCTTTCACCTGTCAGTTGGCAAAAGAAAATATATTTTTCTAAATTATCTTTTCCTGTGGATTGCACTTTTCACTATTCAAAATGATTTTGTTTAGTAGTTTGAGGTCTTTATTTTATTATTTCTGTAGTATATGCCTAGGACATTCTTTCCTTGCTTCCAGGAGAAATTACATAAATTTGAGATACATTATTTTTTTTCTCCCATCCATGCGATTTTTATTTCTTGAACTTTCTCAGAACTTTCTTTTTCTCCTCTGTGATTTAAAGATTACACCATGCTGAAATATTGCTGTGCTGTCTCAGTGCACTTCCTCCCTAGGAATCTAGGATCTAAAAGTTTAGGTTTTCTTTCACCTTCATCTGCTGAAACCAGAAGTTTCTCTGTTAGTGATAGCTAAGATACAGCCCTCACTGCACTGATTGATAGTATAATAATTGCATCAGACTTGTGTTTTTTAATTGAAATGAAATAATTTACTGTTTGGTTTTCAATACTGAATTAGTTGACGTTTCTCACAGGCTTCACATTGTCACAAGCACTTACAGAACAACTCATTTTTAATTGGCTCAAGAACTTAGGCATGGTTAGGAAGGAATAAAACTTTATTTCTGACACTAAAAAGTTAATGTTCTTAAAAATCTCTTTACTACAAAATTTAAAGTTCTCCTACTGACAGATTATTATATTGAGTAGGGGAAAAAAAGGATCAAATCATATTTGACTTTTTTTAAAAAATAAAGGTTGTACAGGCATCTCCTTGGCTGTGTCGTTTAAATACCACCCACACCTCTCCCATTTTATTATCTTTTTAATTCTCTGTGGAACAATGTCTGTAACCACAGACAAAGTGCGAAAACTAAACTTTGATTGATGTCTTTTTCTTCTTGGAAATAAGTTATTGGATTTCAGTAACTTGTAAGCTATGATAATATACATTCTTGCTTCTATTGGTATATCTCTAGTTCATACATTGGCACCAGCACTAGATGCATTACTCTGTACACAAATGTAGTTCTGAATCTTGTTTTGCAAGTTTAGGAATCCTGTTACTTGAGATATCATGGAAGATTGTTTCTAACCAACTGAATAAATCTTTGACTTGTGGCTAACCTCACCTTCTGCCCTCACCCTTCTTTTTCAACAGCTTTAGGACTTGTATCTCAAAATTTTCTTCAAACTGTTTTGCAAGTTTATCATATTCCAGATGAACAAACATTATCTTACACCTTTCAAGGCCACATGCAAGTTCTTATAGTTTATTGACCTGTGAAATCTGCTTCAGCCATTTACCTTAAGTACCTCCAATAGAATGTTATGTGTTTGCTTTGCCCAGTTATTCAAGTAGCTGTGCTATGGAAACATCTTGTTCTGAATGTAGTTCTTCTGTATATTATCACCTCCCTCCAGGGAAGGGGTAGTAGTGGCAATGACTACCTTGACTACACCGAGGAGCGTTTCTGCCCTAATCTGTCATTCCCTTTCCCATGTTGCTTATGGTATAGGGAAACTGGCAACACAGGGAATATTGGGTTCCTGTTGCCTCCTGCTGTACAGGTGGGAGGAATTGGAATGATGTGCCACCATATCTTAAAATGTTTCCCCATGTAATAATTGCTTACACAAACACTCATGCAATTTTTCCTTGACTATTCATGTGCNTTTTTTTTTTTTTTTTTTTGGTGGCTTTGATGATTTTGTGGCCTGAAGAGCTAAATGGGTTGAAGCTGGAGGTAACCAGTGTTCTCTTTGCTGTGCAGTACTGTATATTCCAGTGTGTGCATGGAACTGGAAGACAGTAATCTGCATACTAAAGGAAGGCACCATTAATTATGCAGCTATTGCACTGTGAGGAGTGGATAATTCTAGGTTTCAATGGCCTTGAATCATTATAAGGGTTATGTTTTCCAGTGTAATAACTTTTTTTCACTGATCTTGAGAGACACAAGCAAGCACCTGAAGCTGACAGAATTAACCACAAGGATCTTATTGCTTTTCCGACTTTCCTTTAATTCTTGTGCATACGCTTACCATTCTCCTTGCTTGGAGAAGCTTTTGTCTCTTCCTTTCTCCCATCATGATTTAGTAAATAGTGGCATTCAGGATTCTGTTCAGTGACAGGTTTCAGTGGTGTAAACATTACAATGTTAGAAGCGGTAACGTCAGAAAAAAAAAAAACCAGTCTGAGGCAGTTCTGCAGTGCAATGTAGAAGAATGTACTTTCTGGTCTTTTCTAGGAAAATGTCTTATGCTCTTTTTTTTTTTTTTTTTTTTTAATGACAAAACCAATTTATTTCTTCAGTGAATATTTATTTTCAGTTACTCTTAACCAAGACGGGACACTGTGTCCTTATTTGAAATCTGCTTCTGAAATAGGCAGTAGGCAATAGTCCCACCCGTCTGCAGTGAATCTGAAAGATCTGTAGCAGGGGCACCTCTCCCACCTTGGCCGAGAGCGCCGACAGGATCAGGGTGCGAAGCAGCTCCCGGCTGCCTCCGGGTACGGATCCATTCCTGCCGGAGAGCGTCCCTGCAGTCACTAGATGGCAGTCTGTCCTCCGGGATACGGAGCCGCCGGACCCGCCGCCCGAGCCCAAGATTAATACGATTTGGATCGGCTCAGTCAGTATTAAATCACTTAGATTGTTTATGAAACAAAAATTTACATCGCAGATGAAAAGCGTTGCTCACACTGAAGCGTGAGTTCTGCTGCCGTGGAGCACTTGGATTCGGACAGTGCTGCTGCTTCTCTCTTCTCCCCTGCCTTCATCCTAAATTTTCAGTTTGTGTGAGGTCGTGTTTTTATGTTTTTGTTTGTTTGGTTGTATTTTTTTTTGTTTTGTTTTGTTTTTGTGAGGGAGTGCAAATAGAGTAGGAAAGGAAGTTGAAGGAAAAGTTGTGAATAAGTCTGAAATTTTATTTGTATCTTCACAGCTTACTAAACCGAAAAGGCAGCAGCTTGCTACAGAAAGAGTTGTACTTCCTTCTCTTGTGCTGATAATTTCCAGTGAAACTCATAAGTGCTCCACTGCAATAGTTAGGTTGGATTAAATGTATTTTTAATAGGAAAACAATAATTTAAAAATGCTAAATGTCTCTGCAAAAAGATCACATTTTCAGTTCTGCATTTACCATTTTATTAATAGCCTTCAAAATTCAGTGCCCATTCTATTTTTCTATTTAACAAAAGGTTTTTTTTTAAAAAACCCCACTACTTAGTTTGGAATTTCTTTTCTGAAAAAAACTAGTTTCAAAATTATTAAAACACTCATTTAATACTACTCTTTTAACACCATGCTACCAAAAAGAGCTTGAAATGTGTTTAATTATATAAATAATGCTTTCAAAACAAACATAAAAATGTGTATATATTGCTTGAAGGGTACTAAAATGTACAATTATTTGCAACAGCATGTGTTGCATGCTTTGTTTTTATTATTTCCCCGAAAAATGTTCAAGAGTAATTTTTAGAAATTTAACAATCAAATAGATATCTGGTTTTTCCTACCTCATTTAACCATCCACTGCATTCTGCACTTTTTTCTTAACAGCATGTCAATATTGCATCGATATCATCATTAGGAATTTTAACAATCAAATGGATTTGCAGTGCATGCTTATCACGATTAGCAAGCATATGCTGCATATTTCTATTAACAGCACATCAATATCATCCTTAGAAAATCAGCAATCAAATGGATCTGTAGAGCAAGCATATGCTGAGCATCATAATATTTAGAAACCAAAAAGACTTTGCTTAGCATAAGTCTATTTCTGCTGGTTTATTTTTTCTTCTTATAGAATGGCTGTGTAGATGTTGTATTTTAGTATAAAACCTTTAAAATGGTGTTTCTGTAAATACAGTATGATGTAAGTCTCTGCCACAAACTCCAGTAGCAGGGCATTAGGATTCATGAAGGTATCATAAAAGTGTTTATGAAAGACTTATAGCATATTATGCCTTCCACTTTGCAACAAAAGCTTTGTTTTTCAAGGGTAACTTTAGTACTGCATACATGCAGCTATTTTATCACTTTTTCCTGCTTGCCTTTAACTGTGTAAATGACTTTTAATGCTTTCTCTGTACATATTATTAACTTGTAGTTTAAAGTCTACTATTTAGGAAAAACAAACAAATAAAAAAACAACCCAGAGTTTACCAAGACCCCAAAACTTATTTCTCATGTATTTTATTAGATTTATACAAAGAGTGCAACCTAGTATTAGCATTCTAACATGATGAAAATGTAGTAGCAATAGGCTCTAATTTTGTGCCATATGCTGCAGAATTAATGGCATGCCCCTATTGCTGTAAGATAGGAAACAATTAACGGTTTTCCCACATGCATATATCTATTCCCTCTTTTGATGCTGATCAAGTGCACTGATACATTGATGAAGGAGAAATATTCTAATTGGCAAATTTACTTTTGGAGGTCCAAGGAGTGTAGAGCTTTTTTCTGAAGAACCAATTGAAACAGTTACTTCCAGAAAGAAGTTTTTTCCTATTAGTTTCTAAAGATATTAATTGTAAACATTATGTGGAGAATGTGATGCAAGTTGCTTTTTTGACTTTTGTAAATAATAGTTATTGCTGAGCAGAATTTTGACCCTCTATCTTTACTACCTTTGAAACACCCATTTAGTTTTAGGCTTGCTTTAAATACAGTAATATAATAAGGAATGGCAGAGTCCTACTTTAAAGAACCATTTTTTTGGGCAGTAAAAATATAGCCTCTCAACATCCTTAACCAATTACCCGTCTTTGTTTATGCTGTTTATGGCTTGTAGGGTAATGGCTCCAGCAGAGCTAATAGCCAGTTCTAGTCTGGACATCATTGCAGGAGAAAGATTCACTTCTCCTGGAGATGAGTGCTGCAGTGCCCCCAGCCTGTGTGAGGTCCCTGCCGGGGTCACAGTCCTGACATCCTGCAGTAGGTGAGGACAAGGACACAGCACACATGGCTTAAAGACAGATAGTTTAACCTTGCCTAACATTTCACCTTAGCTACTGCTGTTTTTCATAGCTCCCTTTTCAGAGCTGATATGGTAGCTTTATGGGTGTGGAAGCATGATTTTTATCTTGGCATTGGTTTAAGGATAATCAGGTCATCTGTAGAAAGAAGCCTGAACTCTGACTCTCCTTATTTAGAACCAATGATCTCCCCAGCCCATCTGCCTTGACAGTGTACTTCAGGAATTTGATGATGTCGATTTATAGGAAAGTGAGTATTATACTTTTTCTTTATTTCATATCCACTGTTTGCTGCCTTAAATAAGTTACTCCATTGTAGTCATGGTAATTGTGTGTTCTGGACTTGCTTCAGATACATCTGTGCCTCATGGGAGCCAGTCACATGGCAGCTTTGGAGAAATTTTATATTTTTATATGTTTTACATCATCATATTGTATCCCCTCTGCCTCTATCCCATGCAGGGGTCATGAACTTCAGGATTACCAAGAGCATAGAACAGGGCTAGATAAGGAAAATCTTTCTGGAAGCTTGCATGGATAGTACAAGCTAAAACAGAAACTGCTGACAACTAAGCTTTCCTGTCAGGTAGTTATGTTCAGCTAATGCAATAATAATTTGCACAGAACAATAAGCTGTATTGCTGTATATAATATTCTTTTTTCTAATGACTCATTATCCTAGGATGATGAGGAGATGAGTAGAATGTAAGTGTATTAAAACATAATTGGTTTTCTATTCAAACAAAAGCATGCAGCATGCACATTGTGACAAATGCCTAATGAATAAGAGTGGAGCTTTTTTGTTCTGTGTCAGTTTATGGCAATGCCTGCCATAACTGCCTGTTAAAGATCTTAATTGCTTTTAATTTTAACAGTTACCTGATAGTTGCTTTTGGTTGAAGAATCATGCAAAAGACTATGCTGCTTCTCTGCAAATGGGGGGTTGTTGGAAAACCAAGAGTGCCAACTTCTATGATTCAAGTTGAACCATTGTAAGATTAATTTTGTATGGCTCCTGCTACTGTACCATAAATAATTGTATAAATATTGCCCCAATGAGGTCTCTTTCAATCCATGGTAGACAAAATGCACTAAAAAAACCCTTTGAAAATATTTCAGAGAAAAAATATTAAACACATAAATATTAATCATAAAAAAAAATCTGTCTCCCATAAATGTATTAGCACCAGACTTGAATAAGAAACTGTAAGCATTAAAGTCAAACTTGTGCAAGCACTTATGTTCAGTTCCCATAATCATTGGCAAAATCCTAAACTTATATTGTACTGGTTAATTTTTCTCTTCAAGCAACGGTAGTCTTGGGTAGTCACTTCCATACAAACATTTGAATTTGGAAGATGCTAAGACAAAATTTCCTTCCACTTACATAATCATAGTGTCCCTTTTCTATTGATGACCAATGCCTGGGCTGTAATTTTTGAGTCTTCATTTATCATCATCTCAGCCAGAATCACCATTGTATGTGGTATCTTTACATAGCTAAACTCTGCATCTATCCTTACTCAAACCACTGGAGTCCTTCCCAAATGGGTTAATCAGTAACAAAACAGTGCCTGTGCATTATAGCAATAAGTGAACCGAGTATGAATCCTCCCCCTTATATTTTTTACTGGGAAAGTTCAGTCTTCGATAGTTCTGCCTCATGACTAATTTTTCCAGGGCATCATGACACCCATGACACCCATGACACCCATCAGCATGACACCCATGACAGAAATTGTAGTTAAACTGCTGTGAGAGCCAGAACAAGAGAACTCACCTTTTTACTCCTCTCAGGAGACCAGAAGACCATTCTAAAAGCAGGACAAATATGTACATATTCAACTGCACCAAGGTGGAGTGCTGTGCAGGCATCAGGCAACAGGGGCTTGTGCCTCAGCATCCCCTGGAGTGTGGGGAGTTTCTGTGCTTGCAATGCTCAGACCAAACATGCCACCTCTGACAAAGAGTTATCATGAGATGTTTGAATATACCTTCTGCTTAAACCCAGTGGAAAATAAGATCTGTTTTACTAAAACTACATGTAATGACATATGACTTGTGTAGAGCAGTTAAAAACTGGCACTTCATTTTTTTCATGTTGCTTTAAATGTTTGCAAAAGTTGTGGTTTTTTGCTGCTTAATTAAAGCTTAACTTTATGAAAGCCATGATATACTTGTTGAGGACAGTGACATGCTCTTTCCAAATGGTACCTTTTTACCAGTTTCCTCTTTACCAGCAAGCAGATGAGTGAGCCAATACTCAGTGTATGTGATGGCCAGATATGCTCCTTGGCATGTTGTGGTACTACAGAACAGAAGTACAAAATGCTCATGTGTATTTTCCTTCAGTCTGGCTTCTCTGAGACAGCGCTCAGACTTCTACTTTCTTCTTTTTGCTTGCCATCTTGATATCAAGTCAAGATCTGGGGAAAAATGTTGTTCAGACACATTTTACATATCACTCTTGTGCCTCTTTGCTTTCCAGATGATGTACTGCTGGGATTCAGTTCCAGCTCTGCAGGCTTTCTGCTTTCACAAGTTCTCCAGCCATGAGCTACAGGGAAATCTCACAGCCTCTCTTTTTGTTGTTATGGATGTGCTCCTACTCTGTACAGACTTGGCCTTTTATGCTGTGATGTGGCTGGCTTCCCTGACATAGTGGTGAGGGATAGGTTGCACAAACACGGGGGAACCTCACCTGCCAAATGCTTGGGAAATCTCTGCTGTCCAGTCCAGTGCCCGTGCCCAAGCTGGCAGCATGGCTGGAAAGCCACACTAGAAAGGTACTATTGGGTCTAAAATGGAGCCATGATGAGGAACTAAGATTATTGGATGGGGAAAAAGGGCATGTTCGAGCTTGGATCAAAGGTCATGCAACTGCCAGAAACACTTACAGAGATATATCAGTGCTTTAGAGTAGCTAAACAGAGCATGAGACTTGAAAAATTTGTTTTCTGCTATTAAACAACAAGATTCCCTCTAAATGCCCAGTGATCTGAAATCTGTTCTTGGGACTTCTGCATCTTTGCAACTGAGATGAACTATTCTCAAAGTGTTGCTATTTCAGGTTAGCTTTTGGGTTTTCTTGTTTGGTGGGTTTTTATTTTTTATCTTATTTTATTGGGAGGAAGTTTTGTTCTTTTGTTTTGTTGGCGTGAGGGCTTTGGGTGGGGTTTTTTGGTTTTTGTTTGGTTGGGTTTTTTTTCTTTTTTTAAATTCATTTATTTATTTATTTATTTAGTTATTTTTCTCTAACCATTGACTTTTTCTTGTTCAGGGAATTTGTTCTTAGAAGTTTTGCACTCATGCAGTGTCAGAATGTCTACATTATAGACACAACCCTGATGGACCTTAGCTTCCTGAGGTGTATGGAAGTTAGGCAGGTGGTTCCTGGTTGTGGCACAAAAGAACACATAGGCCTCTCTGCAATCCAAGGCCTCCTATTGTCCTGTTGTTTAGGGCAGGTTCTGCCAGTTTTACTGTATTTTCTGGTAACAAGTTAACTCTAATAGAATTCTCTGATTCTATGATAATAAAGCTGCCTCTATCCTGCTGCACTTTATGTCTGATGCGCTATGAAGAAACACACTGCTGTTGCTGGAATATGAACTGCTTTTTAATGAGTGACTTGGAACAGTGTTATGTTAATTGTGTTCCTCAAACATGAAGAAATTACTTACTCTGTATGAGACTGGACAGAAATAATTTGTAGTTGTTTTTAAACAGTGAGGTAAATGTAACACACACAATGCTTTTATAGATGTCAAAATTC
>VZUA01034404.1:22507-49508 GCA_013401035.1 Horornis vulcanius | reverse complement strand
GTTTTTTGTTTATTTGTATATTTAAGTAGGGAAATAAGGGTGAAAGATGAGATTAAGAAACTCTCTAAATCTCACATGACAAATAAACAGCCACACAGAGCGAGGGAACAAGGAAGAAGCTATCTGTAAGCAAAGCTGACATCCTGCAAGAGGTTCAGTGGTAAATTATCCTTCTGCATATTGGGCATGAACAGAAATTAGATGATGGAGTGGAAAAAGTGGACATTCGTGAGCAAGTAGTAAATGATCTGATGTACAAAAGGCACTACTGGAAATCACCATGTTCTCCTAACTGTTGAATTCTTCTTTAAAAATTTGAAACTAGTTCTTAAAAGGGTTTGCAAATGATCAATTGGAATTTGCATTATAATTTAATTTGTTTCTGAGATTTGCCACTCCTTCTCCCTTTCTATGGCTTCCCAAAGCTGGAATTCACAAGCTTTCTGAATGAAATCCCTTTGGGTGTCATCACTGGAATCAAAGGAAAACAAATGTCTGGGGGAAAAGGTTATTCTGGAAACCAGGTCTGTTGAAAGGAGCTGACATACTGCACAGCAATGCAGCTTGATTGGTTGTAGCTGTCATTTTTCTGTATCTTATAAAGAAATACAAAACTATATCTTAGCAATGGCAGCCAAAACAAGACTCCTTCAAAATAAACAGTCTTGAAAACCATTTGGCCAATTTATACGTCAATTAGGCGAGACTCTTATTCACTGTACACTTCCTGATTTAACTAGTAAATAGCATCTAGAATAACTTTGCTGAAGACTGACAACTAGTTCCTGAAGGCTGAAGTATCACAACTCAAGCCTTTCTCCATGCTCAGAAAAAGGTTTATCTTTAATGACCTCACTAGTTTTATTTCATAACATCTCTGCATGGCTTTTCTTGATGTATTTTTTCAATTTTCCCTTCAGAGGGAAGATCACTATTAATTTAAGTGAGCTGGGAAACAGTTCAGATGGATGGGTTTGGTTACTCTCCAGTGACATCCATGCAGCTTATTACATAAGCAGTTTACTGCAGTGAAGTCATTACACTGCGTCCAGCCACACAGAGCATCCTCTGTTTGACTCCTCAGCTCCTGTTTAACCACTTCCCTCCAAACAGGTGAGTGTGCTTTCTTGCTATANGGACAAAACTTGTTTAAAAGAAATCCAACAGCTCCAGTATTCCCTTAGGGCAAAATGTACTTCCACCTAATTTCTCTACTGTGTATTACACACCATATAATTGCTTAAAACAGAAGCTACACATACAAATTTTGCTTGGCACCAGATACCTGGCTTCAGAGAGTACACTCAAGTTACATGCTGTGTTTTGCTACAAATCCATTGCACCACCTAAAGTATTTCAAAGAGATCACTAATAGAAAATTTTTGAACTACCTAAAATAAATCAGCAAGTAAGCAAACCACAGTATTTTGCTAAAGGTTATATTAAAATAAGCCACAGTGTTCCTGAAAGATATTTTATATGTGTATGGCTTTTTCCTCATGCCCTTTTTCCAATGCACTAAATAAAATCATGAGACAAACTTCAGAGATGGAAAATATCTGCTAGATCATTTAGACCATCCCAGTGCCAGTTCAGGATTTTTTTTCCTTTATTTTCTAGTGTTTTGTCAAACCTACTTTTAAATACGCTGTATGTTCCAAGTAATGAGATTTCCACTACTTTCCCCTGGGAAATACATTTATATAACAAGTTTCTTCCCCAAGGATCCCGAAGTGTTTTATAAAAATATACATACAAATCACTTCCCCACTGGAGTACAATCACTTATGAGGCACAGGGTGGCAGCCAGGAGGGAAATGATACACAGGACTCTGCAAATTTATAGCAGGAGGGAAAATCCTGCCCAAGGACAGAGGGGCAAATCCCTATCCTGACAATGAATGCCAGGAGCTCCTACACATCCACAGACAGCAAACAGAAGTGTGGTTTCAATCAGCACCTGCAGAAATGATCTTGAGCACCTTCATAGGCAAAGGATATCCTGGGCAGATTTTGAACACACTGTCAAGAAAACCTGGAGTAGCTTAACAAAGTAAACATGTCATCCTGGTAGGAATACCAGAACAGGGACTGCATTCCTGAAACAGCTACTGACTCGAGGGCTGTGCTTGGATCACTCCATCAAACACACACTGACACTGATGTCAGTGCAGTCCTGGCTGCTCCCAGCCATCCCAGGTCCACCCACAGCCCAGGTGTCATTTATTTACTGCTCAAGGCTGGCAAAGCAGAGCCCATCCAGAAATGCACTGGGGACTGCCTGCTGCTACCCCTGGCAGGCAGGGAAGGAAGGGGAAACAGGAATCCAGAAGGAAGGAAGGATGGTTTGGTGCTGGTAGATTGCTGTGTTTGAGACTGAATGCCATTGTACACTAAAAGATCAGAGTATTATAAGGGTTAGGAAGCAAATAATGCCAGAAACTACATCATATTTGGAAGGTTAACAGTTTCCAAGTACAAACCCCTTGGGTGGAGTTCAGGAATTTTCAGTGCAGATGGTTTGTAGGAAGAGGTTGAGGGTAATGAGAGAGTCAAACCTCATTATCAGCATTGTTTTAGCAACCTTTGCTCATCTTAGGGGGAGAATGAGAGGAAACAGGACAGCCTGTGCTCTGAATCTTCCTTCTGTTTGGTTTTGGGCATGAGACTTTTAATAGACTTCCAGTCTCCTTGCTCATTGCCAGTGCTCAGCTAGGAACTAGTCTTATATACAGGACATAAGTGATGTGTACAAGTGATTAGAGCATCTTCTTCTCACTAGAGAGGCCAGATGCAGCTTCTTGGATTGTCTCCACCTGGAACTACACAGGGTATTGGTAAAACTGGACTAATAGATTCTGAAATAAACCATGTTAGATAGCTCAGAATCACAGTCATTAAGCATACAGGACAGATGAACAAAGGAAGCATTTTCCACCTCCCTTAAAAATGGATGATTTTCTGCACTCTCATGGTGGGACACCACATCATGAACTTGTGAAATCAGAATGCAAAGTCTTCTGCCCTACTCCATGCGTGTTATTAACCTGAAAATCAAACTAAGCTGTTGTGCATAGGCACTCTCACTCTCCCAGGCTGCAGAACAACATGCCAAGACTAACCATGGCTTGGTTATCTGCCCTTGCCTTCAGCCACCACCAGAGATGCACCATTCCTCTCCCTCCACTGACTGAGCAGCATGCTACTTTCACTTAAAATGCAGAAAGGAGGTCTTATCCTAGACAGAGAATTTATCAGGTCCACGCTAATGCTCCTCGTTAGCAAATCCCTGTCCCATCTGACTCTCCCTCGTGCCTGCAGCTGCACAGCCAGAGACAAGCCATCTGATCCAGTGCTACTGAGAGTCTTTGTGCAGAGGTGAGTCTTTGATCCTTCCCAGTGCTTCAGGAACACAGATGTGATTTCTGAGGGCTTTGCATAGGTTTCAAGCTTGTGGGATTATGGGTGCATGGTTACAGTTCCTAAAAGTCTCCACGTGCTGCCAGGATGGCATTGATAATGGGGGTATTAGCAATGCAAAGGTGGGAGCTGGGGAGGAGCCCAGCTCCTCCAAAGCCTGCTCCAAACCATGAGCTGGTAGTGCCAGGTGAAAAGGACCATGAAATATTTAACAGACAAACGAGGAGAAACTTTGGTCCCACAGAGGGTGCTGGCTG
Source organism: Horornis vulcanius (assembly GCA_013401035.1). Classification (NCBI taxonomy): domain Eukaryota; kingdom Metazoa; phylum Chordata; class Aves; order Passeriformes; family Scotocercidae; genus Horornis; species Horornis vulcanius. The sequence continues at coordinate 45,831 of VZUA01034404.1, read as the reverse complement.
AGGGTCAGAATGACTCCAGACAAGGTCCTGATGGCTGTAAGCCCATGGCTCAAGCAGCATGAAACAGCACAGGAGTTCATGTTTCTGAAAACACTGGATTACAACACTTTTAATCCTGACAAGCAGATACCTACTTATTAAACTGCTACAAAGACAATATCCAGGCAGACATAGGGCTGCAGGAAGAGGTGGAGTGCTTCAGCGGTTTTGCATGACAACAAAATGAACAGCAATACATTCAGGGTGCTCTTGAGTTGTAAACTATTACTGCTCTATTTAGGGGTTAGAAAGACTGCAATGTGATAGAGCCAAGCAATATCATTTTTCCATGGGTAGAGTCATACAGATACACACACCCTCCAAATTAATTTATTTACGTTGTTTTGTTTCCAAAGATCCTCCACCATGTGTATGCTGAGAAGCTGCCCAGGCCAGACAAGCAGATGTTCTACAGACTTTGGATCCTGACAGCCCAGTCTCCAACCATTCCTGACAGCTAAATAATCAGTCAGTGCCAAAGCAGCATATTTAACTTAAGGGTTGCCAGAAATCAGATACCCACGCCTTTTTTCTTAAGGAGTACAAGGATATGAAAACCAGGAGTAGCATCATCCACTGCCAGATGCACTTACATCCTCCTCGTACACAGCATGAATATCATGTGAGTCCATCATGGTTATTTGTCATTAAATTAGACAGAAGTGATGAAGTAGGCTGTGGAGAATTCTAAGCTATGCAAACAATTACAGTGTTCCAACACGTTCATATCCCATACTGTCTCAAGAAATTAAAAAAAAAAAAAAATTTAAAAAAATCTAATTTGGCATCAATTACATCACCCAAGTGCAGAAAATCATGGCTCTCAGAAAAAAAAAAAAACTCTAAAAATTTACCAGTCAATGAAACAAAAGAAGAAAGTAACCAATCCAACTGATGAAAATGTCTCTAATGTCTAAATTACAGGAACTAAATCTGCTTCCACAAAGAGCAGATTTTATTTTCTAGATAAAATTATATGAGTATAAATGGAAATGAGTTCATTTCCATTGGAGAAAGCATAGCTAAAGCACAGAAAGATGATTCACTCTTCACTCAGTTTGGACTTAGAATCATAGAATCAGTGAGGTTGGAAAAGACTTTTAACATCATCAATTCCAACCATTTTGGATTTGAAGCCAGCACCACCACCATGTTCACCCCTAAGCCATGTCCTCAAGTATCTGCTTCACCCATGCTGGGCTGAGGGAGGCTGATGTGTCCATCCAGCACATTTTTGCCATTTTGGAGTTTCACAGAGATGACTGCATGGAGGAGCTGGGAAAAGGAAGGAAATCTTTGCCACTTTACCAGTAATCTGTCAGACAAGACCACTGCTTTGTACATTTTTGAACCCCCATGGCCTTCCACAATACTGGTAGGTGAACAGCAAACTTGCCCCAGTGCCTGCCAAATTAAACTGCAGCTCCTTGAGAGCCCCTGTGAACAGCTCCTGTGAAGCACAGTGCTCATAAACACCTTCCTGCAATTCACAGAGATCTCTTTAATAAATTAACAAAGCTGTCACAGAAGTATAAATGGGAAATCATTTTTTAAAATAGAACCATTTAAGATCACACAATTTCAGAAGCCTTTTGCAACATTTTATAATTCCTTTAGGCCACTGCAGGTCTCCTTTACACTTGTGACGATGCCCCTTTCAATTTGCATTTAAAAGACAGTAAATTGCAGGGTTCATAAACATTTTTATAGTGATTTATTGAAGACTAGAATGTCACTCCTGTTCTTCACACTTTAGCAGTCCTGGGAATCGGCTGCAGGGCTGTATGTGTAATCTTGCTTTACCCATAAACTATACAAGAACAAGGCAGTTCTGAAACCTATTATTTATTTATTTTTTCTTGCTTAAAAGACACTGGTGGCACTATTTTACATCTATATTTATCTTTCAGTTATAAGATGACCCATTTTATTCCACCTTCAAGTTATAACCAGGTTTCCACAATTTACAAAGTACTTGGTTTGCAAATTAGAACTGTTCAGAGACAGGATTGCATTATGCCAATGAACAAAGGATTCTTTCTCTTCTCTTTTTAATAAAACACACAAAATCCACAGAATATTGGATTTATTATCACCACTAGATAACTTTACCATACAGGAATGTACTGATTTTTTTTTTTTTAATTCAAAACCTAAACCACAGAAATGCACTGTGAAACTTCAGCTAGAGAATATACTGAGGTTCTGCTCCTTCAAAGACAAAAGGGAAAATGTTCATTGCAATTGGACCTCTGATACTCCTATCCTCCTTCACAGGCAACAAAGTCACAAAAGAAGGTAAACAGTGCCAAGAAGTGTTGTTTATAAGGGCACTGTGATCTTTCCTGCATCCCAGTGGAGCTTTACCAGGGGGAATCTAGAAACCTCCCTGCACAAACAGTGTAGGGAAAAAAAANCCCTTCCAGTGACCAGGAGGGAGTATTTCTTTCTACTTTTTTCACATTACAATAATGGCTTCACAGCTCTTGAAAAGAGCGCTAGTGCACCAGCAAATGGTGCATGACACGCTGAAGCCCTGGTCTTTGTCGCAACAGCTCCGCTCCAAAGAAAGTCCTTCCTTGCCTTCTTTTCCTTGCCATTAACTGTGATGAAATGAGTTTTTCCCCCTTTTGATTCCACCCCCCTCGCTGTCTATTACAGTCTGACCTGATTGCACTTATGCACAGATTATTTCATAGAGACATCCTTTTATTCAGGTTTGCGAGTTTGCCTGCAAGGTTATCTGTTCACAAAGCAACGCCTCATTCCTCGTACTCATTTTTTTTTTGAAATCTGATCTCATTGATAAGAACAAGACCATTCGCATTGCATTTGTCAGATAAGTAGCTCCATGCCAGAGTAATAATTTTTTGTGACTATTGTCAGGGCTCCAGTTAAAATACATCAACCAATAAAAATGCAAGTATTGTAAAAATAACCTTGCATCAGAAGTGTTGGCCCTCCAGTTTTTCCAAGGCACGTTATGTCCTTTCCCTTAACAACAATTTATTACAGTCAGAGAATCTTCACTTTTCCACAAGAATTTTTTTCAAGAATTAGTTTAAAATATTCCTGTTCTGGTGGCACTGAACTTGATAGGAAATAAATAAGTGGAGGGGATCAATGTTGCACTTGTTTGGACCGGTGTTTTGGCTAATTTTAACCAAGCGGTTTTCTCAGTTCTGAGGTAATTTTGTGCGACCGTTCCCAGCAATAACAAACAGATAAATCCCGTCAGCAGCGCCCGCTGAGCGAGCAGCAGCGCGGGGAGGATTCGGACGGAGCCGCAGCTCAGCTCTCCAGCACGGAGGAGACTTCGGGACTGCCAGCCAGCTGATTATCTCCAAGTTTGTTTGTGAGAGAACGCTCTGCCCCAGCGCAGCGCAGCTAAACCCAACGAGGCAGCGGGAGAAGCACACACAGAGGTCAAATAAATCCTCCGGAACGCGGATAAAACATCCTGGACTGGAGCCCGGCTTCCCGCATCACCACGGCAAGCCACGGAGGCACCAGCGCCTCCTCACCTGGAGAGCGGGGCGGTGTTTTCTGTACATTTTGGCAAGAAGCGGAGGCGAGGGGCGCAGCCGCCGCCTTTTCCGCGCTGCTGGCGCGGCCGAGGCAAAGGAGCGCACAAAGGAGCGGAGCGGGGCCGGCCCGGAGCGGGCAGCGCTGGCAGCGCCTCCGCATTGAGCAGCCCCGGGCGTGGCTCGGTCTCGGCGCGATGCTGCCGCACACGCGGGTCTGCAGCTGATAACGCTGTAATAGTCCTCCTTTGAGGACCGGGGCTCCTGTGTGCTGATTACCCATTTATCACACCTGGCAGCCCTGCTGAACTATAATTACTCTTCTCTTATCCTGCTGCACTGTCATGTCCGAGAGGAGAAGAGAGGCAAAGGCTCCTGCTAATGACACATTACCCTCTTGACAAGCACTTGAAGGTTTTATTGTAAATATTCAAGATATAAAACATCTGAGATTCCCTTTTTAATTATAAAAAGCAATTTTCCGTGCCTCCCGCTCGCCCCCTCCGCCGCCACCAATAGTAAAGTTTAGGCGCCGTTATCCTTCGCTTCCTGCAAACAAACCCGGTCCCTTTGTCACCTTAACTCACTGCTGGGAGGGAACCCCGGTATCTCGGGGAAATTATCAAGTGTAACGCCTGGAAAATGTGTGCCATTTCAACAGACATCGCTCTCCTACAAAAGTTACATTGCTGCCCCCCCCCCAACCCCCCAAAAAAGGGGAAAATGTGCATTTATATTAAAAAATTAGGAAGAGGAGGAAGGAGAGAAAAAAGTCCTGAGCAAACGGGTGGTGAGCGAGGCTTTCATTGGGTGGCTCTTGGGAGATGTGCCTCTTATTGAGAGGAAAAGGTCTTGCATAAACTAAAAATTAAAGATATGTGAGGTGCTGTGGTACACCCAGCCTATTTATTGGTCTCCAGATGGAGGGCTGTGAAGCCAAAGACTTATTCCTCCTGGTTCTCACTATCAGCTGTGAGTTGTGGAGTTTGCAGCAGCCCTGAGATTCCCCCAAAGAGTAGGGAATCCTAAACACTGTGATGTGGAAAACTAAAAACCTGAACAATCTTTAATCTGAGATACATGAGACAGATTTAATAATCCAGCCTCTTCAATGATGGTACCAAGCATTATGATGTTATATGCTATTGTATATGTTCATTCCTACACCCATAATGGTATACAGTGCTCTAGCAAAAAAAGTACAGCAGAATTCCCAAAAATCTTGGAATTTGCCTAGCCTATAGTTTTCCCCCCAGAAATTTTATAGCTAGGCTGTTTTCACTCTCAGCTAAAAAAAAAAAAAAAAAAAGAAGCCCAAATAGATAGTAAAAAAGCTATAGAAAAAAATTAAACTGAAAATGGAAATTAATCCATTCACATGCATCCACAAGTCCACCAAGAAAACCAAATTGCAATGTGTCTTTTAAAAGACAAGGAGTCTTTAAGCATTTCAGAGGGACCTGACCGAAGACAAGGCACTGTGCAAAAGGAATCCACGGACATCTCATTCCAAGCCTTCTCATTACACTTCTGTGTAGCAGCAGCAGTCTGCTCACACTTGGCTTATTTACTGATCTTTGAATTCTAAGAGCTGCCCACAGCGAGAGGAAAGATGATGTGACAGATACAGGAACTGTCCATTAGAAATTGGTGCTCTGGGTCCTTGCCTAGTTTGCTTAACAAGTGTGATGGCTGTGAAGGCCACCCTGACAAGATTAGATGTGGGTTCCTTGTGAGGAGCACAGCACCACCTCGGCGATGGCCAGGGAGCAGCAGTACATGACATGCTGCTGTGGGAAGTGCAAACATTTAATGAACATCAACGTCCTACCAAATAGACATACGTGATGATGGAAAACAGCAGCAATAAAAGTCATTCAGACTCACACATAACAACTCAAGGCTGTGCTTGGAGCATGCATGATTTAAAACAATGGGTACAGCAATTTTTTTTTTTCTAACAAATCGCATGGATTTGTATATACGACTGACTGCTCTGTAAAATACATTGAGATGATTAGACAAAAGTTATTTGGTGCTATTAGAGGCAAATGATTCAAATAAATGAATATTAGACTATAAATTACTGAACCCCCAAATGCCCAGTCTGGGCATCCTGTGGTTCCTATTTTGGGGTGAAACAGACATTAGCGCTTCACTCGCTCTTAATAAAAGAAATTGCAGCAGTCAGGCTTAAAATGACCATTTTCTCCATCTATTCACAACAATTTGAGGTTCCTAGACTGAAATATTAACAGCCTTGCTGAACCAGAATTATTCTGCTTCTCTCACTTTCTGCCTGCTTCTGTCAGAAAGCCACGGAGCATAGAATGGCAGCGCACAGCTAACCAGATAATTGATATCTCCCCAGCCTATTCACGGTGGGAATCTGTCAGTTAGAGTCTAAAGACACACACGCACGCTATGAAAATGAACTTACATAAGTCTTCCTGTGAACTGAATGCAGCCAACATTTTGATGTTTAATTGGCTGGGTTCGGTTTACCAGCGCACACGTGTATTCCAGGGGCTGCGCGCCGCACTCCGGCTCCTCCTGACAGATCTATTTAGTCAGGAGGAGGTGTATTTTCCCAAGGTAATTGCTCAGAATCATGCTTCCAAAGTCAAACTGATTCAAACTTTGCTTATTCACTCCTTGCAGACACACGGGTAGGACTATTTGAAAGCAAATGAAAAATCCATAGATCAATGTATGGAGCCTTCCCCACACAGTGCCACGGAGGGAGTCTATTTCAAACGGGGCTGGTTGTCAGCAGCAGTTACTGCCAGCATCTTTTTAAATATACATCTTTCAGAGCAATGCAGGTCTTTGAGATAATGAAAGATTTGCAACTACTATATTATCTACCGAGAAGAAATACACAGACTCAAATTGGGCACACTCCCGTGCCTAGGTCCCTGCTAAGTATGAAGAAAAAATAATTGACAGTTATTCAAGTATTTGTGAATATTTTTCACCTAGACTTATTCCCCTAATTAATAGGGCATGTCTGATAAAGTGCAATTTTTAGAGACTTTTTCCTGTGGGCTTAGTGGCTTGATGTGAAAGCGTTTGGAAATCATTTCCTTACACCTGACATGGCATACCCAATCCCAAATTACTCATTTTGCACCTCTTTGCTTCAAATCAACAACTTAAAAAAGGCTGAGACTGTCTCATCACATATATGTCACAAAGACTAGGGACAAAACTCATGTTTTACTTGTCTGCACAGCAGAATGGGTTCTAGGTCTTTCTATTGCTGAAGCAAATATCGACTCAGCATTTCCTAAAATTTCTCATCAATTTAGACAAACAAGACATATTTGAATTTCTTTTCTCTCTCCTCTCAAGACTATAAAGAAATTGAATGATTTCCAGAGATGCCGGTCTCATTCTGAATCCAAAACACAGCACTGTAACAGCTACTGGGAAGAAATGAACATTCTGCTAGCTGAAACCAGGACACCAAGTCGTGACTCAAAATCATTTTGATCGAGAGGCTTTAACACTTGTGCTACTCAGGGAAGGACAGAAGCTTACAGAAAATCACAGGGGGAGGCAAAAACCATCTGCACCCTTACTAGCACTGGCCAGCTTGCACTCCAGTGTTACACAGCGTGTTTGCACCACAACATCCACAAGCAGCTTCCTCCCCACAGAGCTTGGATCAGGACAGCATTCCCACTGTGCTGACAACGCCTTTGATAACCAGCAGCTCTGAGCGGCAGTAAAACTTGGACAGAGAACACCTGCAACTCTGTTGGGGAAAGGAAACACAGCCTCTTCTGCACCCCCTGCTTTATAATCCTTTTTGGTTTCTTGGTTGTCGATGGGACTGTCAAATTTTCCTGCCATTCCCTATCAATTTGTCTTAATTCACCCAGGATTTAAAAAGATGACACTGTGACACGTGGAGGGAGGGCTATAGGGACTATAGGGAAGGACCAGCTCTCTGCTCCCAGAACTAAAGCATTTCTTTCTGACACCATTCCCAGAGTGTCCCTTCAAGCCCTTCCTTTTTCAAGGTAATTATAGGAAGGACTGAGAGTCACTCACAGCTTCACTCCTTCATCACCTGGAGCACAACACACCTCAGAACCTGCAGGGCCTGCTTACAGTTCAGGTAAACATAGGAGTATCTTTCCAATTTATGTCTATTTTTTTCCTCTTATGAAAATGTAAGCTAATGGAAAAAATATTTTTACATGTTATTAATGCACATTAATGATAAAACTAGTGAGCATTAGTTCCAGAAGGGCACATTTTCTGTAATGATGAAGAATGATGTATAAATTAACATTACAGAGCTCCACAGGTCCATTTCTGGGCCAACCATGATTTAATTAACTACAAAAAGATACTTGACACAACCAGTGTGACACTTGTCTGAATTTGGGATCACGTAGGGATCTCGCTGAAAACCAGGATGCTAAAGAAATCCATCCAATAAATCCAATAGGGACCATGCTCATGTGTATTATTTAATACAGTGGGGTGCTTATTCCATTGTTAATGTTTTAACAAAAACAAAATAAATTGTGCCTTCACCTCCATCCATGGCTCTGCTAGTAAACTGGAACTTTTCCCAATGCATGACCTTGAAACAATAAACTCTTAAGCTTTTCACAGAGCCAGTTTTTAGGAAGGCATAGCATGTTTTTAGGGATTCCAGGTATCAGTCATTAAACACATATTAATTTGACTCATCAGATACTCATATTTCACCATCTGATCTGGAAGCTGGTTAATCAATTAATGAGTTTATCCCTATATATTTCAGTAAATTTGACCAAATTCAATATATGACTACTTTATCAATTCATTTTGTTAACAGGCTGGTTTCTTCATTGGGCTTAATTTAATTTAATTTCACTGTAACAGCTGACATATGGGGATATTAAAAAAAAAAAAAACCTAGGGTACTTCTGCACAAAAGCAACTTCTTGGAAGCAGGATAAAGACGTTCAGAGAGCTATGCTTTCTGCTCAATTTTTTTGCCTCTAAAAAAACAAAGCTACTTGAAAGAAGAAAGTTAAGAGAAAGTTAATTGCTTAACAAACCATAAAAAAACATAGAAAAGAATTAAAAAGAGAATAGGGACACTCAAACTGGTGAAAATTCAGGACTATTTTTAATAATTGGAGTTCTTAGGGGCATAAGAATTATATATCAGTTTAAAAGCATAAGTAATGTTTTGAACTTTACAGAAAAAAAAAAAAATCTGTTTCAATTTTTTTCTCCCCTGAAAAGATAATTTCCTTTCAAAGGCCACAAGCTTCTCATAAGATGTTTTCAGAACTACAGAACTGAACACTCAGAGTTGAAAACTTTCATTTATAGAGCAAAAGGCTCAAGAAAAAAAAAAGAAAAGAAAAGCCAACACCCCATCACAGAAATAAACCTGCCATTGTCATATCCTTGTGAGACTGTGGGATAATAAAGCCTCATTGTTTTTTGTTTATCAGATGATATAAGTTATGAATTTTTAAAGGAATGTCTTTTACACCAGACAGGTTATTTCTGTAGGCTAATTTTTCATAGCCACTTTGCATCGAAACCTCCGGCTTCACGAAGATGATATTTCTAGAACAATTCTATTTTTCTTTTTTTATCACCTTAGTAGTCTTTTCCCAGCTGTATCCACAGGGGAATGGAAATACCCAATTGCAAACGTGACAGCGCTGACTTCTGCAAAGTAGCTTAATTACTCATTACGAGATTCCATCAACAGAAGCTCCGGTCTGTGGTTTTGTAATAAGTGCTGTTATCTTTCCTTGGATTTTCATTCCTTCACAAAGGGGGATATGGCAGTGCTTTCCACATCCACATTTTATATGGAGAGGAATGAGAGAATTTTAATGCATGAATTTGATGTCATTAACAATGCTGACAGCTGTTTAATCCCAGAGGAAACAACAGCTGAGTCCCAACTGCACCACCACCACCACAAAAAAAAATTTAAAAAAATAAAATAAAAAAAAAATAAAAAAGAAAATAAATTAACTTTTCAGTGCATCTCACTGGAGGTACACTATGAATCAAATCACACCCTACCTACAGTGTTTGTCAATGTTTTAGCTAGAATATCAGTCACCTTGAGTGATAACAACAATAAAAGCTACTCCATCCTGACTGCTAGACTTTAGTCCCAAAACCACATTTATTAAATGGTTCTCTTTTAAATTAACCATTAATTAAAATTTAATTCCCCTTCAAACACAATGTGAAATAAACCATCACAACAAATAGTAATGATAGTAATGACAGTAATATAAACTATAAATATAGGAGAAGCTGAGTTCTGAAAAAGAATTAATCCAAAAGGGATGGTATAAAAATACATTTAAAATTGATCCTCCAGCAGAAGTAGAAAATACAACATGGGTTATGTTGCAACTCTGTTACTGTCCAATTTAAAATAGAATATTTAGGTACAAGCCAATGATAGCAAATTTGCTTTTGTTCTGTTCACCCCTTACACACACAGAACAGGGACTTTTTAAGGGTCCAGAATGAAAAGGAGTACTTATGTTTATTTAGGATATATACCCACACTTCTTTAACCCATCTGTTTTTCCATTGGTTATGCCATCATTTGCCATGTACATGGGTTTTTTTTTTGAGTTTTGCTACTGTCTCAAATATTAAAAGACCCAAGCTAGAGCTGATTAAGACGTATCTTTACAATCTGCAGCCCTTGTGAAACAGATAAAGCTTCCTAAGCCCTGCCTTGGGAAGGCTCCCATCCATTTAGAACACTAGACTTTAAACAGATGTCCAAAGTATTCATGTTATAAACAGCAACATTATATGAATTTAATTCTAGTTCTTTGTCTGACCATCCTCTCTTTAATAGCAGCTGTTCCCCTTCATCTGGGAGCTGCCTCTGCAGGGGACGGGGGCCCCCCTCTCCTCCCACGGCCCATCCCTGATCCCAGGGAGGGCTCAGGGGACAGGGATGTCCGAGGGTGACAGCACAAGCTCTGAGCTCTGGGGGAGGCAGCGTGGCAGCAGCCTGGTGAACTCCACTCCCTGCATCATGAAGAGCACAAAGGTCTCCCCATGAGACTCAACGAGGCGACTCTGGGCACAGCAAATGTGCTGCTCAAACACTCCATAACGAGACGTGCAGTCATATTTTCTTGTGGTTAATACGGCAGAGGGTGAGGGAAAAACAGATTTTTACCTTTTGATGTTCAGAAACAGTTCATTCTCAATAGGGGAATATTATGTGACAAATGTGCCAGACTCCTTTTTTTTTTTTTTGTGGTAATATTGCTCTTTGCAAATGGCACACATCCAATCCAATTGAATGTAATAAAATGAAACAATCTGTGCCATCTTCAATGGGTTTAATCTATACCATGTTAATGAATCCTTAAACAGACGTGCATGATGTTTTCCTGAAATACATGTAGTTATACTGCGCTCAGTATACTTGTCAGCTTGAAAATAATTTCTGCTTGAGAGACCACCTGCTATCATCACCCTATTTAGAAGCAGCTCATATTTATTTGGAAAAGAGAAATAATAGTTAAATAAAGAAGCGACTTCTCTTACCCAAGCAAGGACAGTAAAATGGCTTGGATCCTCTCTGCACACTCAGGGATATTTTTTTTTTTTTCTTTCTCTTTTTTTTTCCCCTTTGCACCAGCTGCTTCCAAAAATTTCTGGTATATTTGTACTAATGCAGCAATTGACAAAAGCTGGTTATTCTCAACTCCCAGTGTTCCCCCATTTCCTTTCTGATAAACTAAAATATTGTAGTTGAAAAGATGAAGTGAGTTATGTGACAGGTTTCAAGCATTATGCAATATGGGCTGCCTTACATTGTATCATATAATTTTAAGTTATTAAATATGCCAGAAAAGCATATTTGTACTTGATGAAATACCCAAACACTAAGTACACAGTATATGTTTTTCTTCTATTTAGACTCTGCAAATGGAACAAAGAAATATTATGTTTCTACTGCCTAGCACTTATTTGCTGAGAAGATGGAGTAAATTAGATCAACTTTTCCTAAAAAGATAGCTAAAATAAAACATTTTTCTGGCAAATGCTATTAGCAAAACCACTAGTTTTCACCCACAAGAGAATAAAAAAAATTAATCAATCAATAAGGTTTTGAGAAACAGGATAGGTTGTATAAAAGGACACCTAAGGAATGTTTAGCCACATAAACCCAAAATCAACAAACCCACCAAATATCTGTGCAACCTGAAGTGTACGACCTGTCCTGTGTGATGCTATATATTTGGGCTAATTTTGAGTCTATGTGATTTTCTTGTTTAGTAACCAGAAAAAAAGTATAAAAGAGGGTAAAATTCAGCACCACGCAGAAGAATCAAGAAATACAATTTTCACTCTTTGAACCAACAGCAGACTAAAGAAAGAGAGACAGGAAGAAAGAGAGGAGAAGTTCCATGCCAGGGAAAAAATTGCATGCTTGTTGTGTGCTAATCAGAACCACCAACTTTAAAAAGTGAATTTTACCAAGGCACAATAAAAATTTCACTGTGTCATAGATAAGCACATTTGAAGCACATACTCAGTAAAAATGTGTGGACTGTGTGTTTGTGTGGTTTCTTAGTTTCAGAGTGTGCTGGAGAATGAATTAAACTCATATGGTTTGAACGTGAACAGGTAAAAATAAGTTTTACACTGCTGAGGAATCTGTAACTGATATTGCCTCCACATCACAGATATTTATTGTTTTCCTTGAGGTACAACATTATTTTTATACCAGCTTGCTGTTGGGATCAGGTTCATCTCATTGTACATAGAAATGATCTTCAGCATCTTTGGCAGGAAAGCCCCTCCTAACCTGACAGCTGAGGTGACAGGATTTAATAGATGGTTAAACAACTTTCCTTTCTGAGCAACTGAATTTTCTGCCTGTTTATATCCTCATAATTGTATACAATTTTAAAGGTGGACAGAAATAACACCATAAAAATATTTCAGCTGAGAAGACACTGCAGTAACAAGGTGGTAGATAGAGTTGTGTGCTGCTGTTCTCATGGAACAATTTTACATGACACAATTTTTATGCTCAGCATGAACACATTAACTGCAATAGCTTTTTTTGGGGGAAAAGAGTTTTTAGGGGTTTTTTTTCTCTCTTTAAGAGTACAGTTGCTCACCTCCATAATGGGTTGCTGCCACAACAAGCTTTACATCAAGTTATCTTACGAAACCACACGGAAATGTCAGTTCTGTTACTGCTAAGTGGCATTTCTGATACAGCACATCCGAGGAGCTGGACCTCAGAGACGTTGTTAATTTGTTTCCTGGTGTAATTCCAAGTGTTGGTTTTGAGCTGAGAAATGCTCTGTTGTGTTTTCTGTGGTGACTTTTAAGGAATTTTTCTCCGTGTGTTCAAAGGTGGAAGCTGAGACTATTGAGCTGATAGCACCTATATTTGTATGACTGGGGGTAAGGTCGTTCTCATCACAGAAACTCCTCCTTCTCCCATATAAAGTCTTATTTTTCAGGGCCATGCAAACCCAAATCTAAACCCGTGCCTCCTCTGAGCTCATGATGAAAAGATTAAAGAGCCATAGAATAAATAAATAAATAGAGCCATCAAGAGCTGACACAGTGGAACATCACAGCCCTGAAGACAAACCTGGGACATTGAATTCCTTGCTAAGGGCATATAGGTCACACAAGATAGTGGGTTTATTGTCAGGAATCAGTATTTCAAAGGATGAGAAGACATACTGAATTAATAAACAAAAATCTGATCTTTGGAGGCAAATAGAAACACAAAAAATAAGGAAAAATATAGATACCTTGTGAATGTCAAACACTCGGATACTTCCTTAAAGCTACCAAACACTAAAGCAGTGGGACAGAAATTTTTACTGTGGTTTCAGTAGATTCTCATAATCTCTTCCAGACAGGATTAAAATAACCAGATGTGCTTTTTTGTGGCATTTTTACATTTCTAGTACTATTCTTGTGCAAACTAAACATTGCTTAAACACGTAATAACTTGAAGATGTCTTTTCAACATCACCAACTGAAAATTTACTTTTTAAAAGTTTGTTCCTACTAAATGCAAAATAATTTTCCCTTCCTTCCTAAGCAACAGTGATTACTCCTGCTTGCTGCTCCTTTCTGCATTCCTCAGTTTTGCTAATTAAATTCAGCAAGAGTTGCATCTCATTTCAGGAATTCTTTGAGATTATTTCTGGTCAGGAATGACAGAAAGCACACTGCACAAAACATTTCTGAATCAGTAATGGAAGATTTTACAAAGAATAATTCATATTATTTTAAACAGGAAAAAATCCAAGGATTTTGATGAGAATTATCTGGAGGAAAGAATGCTGGTTGTGATGGAAGTTCAGGCTCTCAGCAGAGGTCACAGGAAGGGACCCTCAGATACTTCTAAATCCTAAGCACCTTGCAACCCATCAAAATTTGTGTAAGATTCTAAAATGAAAGATGAAATTGCATCAAACCTTGATGTACCTATGCTAGAAATTAAAGTCAAATGACTTTCAATTCATGGGTACAAATATTCATCCAAGACCCACAATTTCAAATAGTGTGAGATTTACAAGAATATTAATATTTCTGTGACTGTGTTAAATGTATTGTTCAGCTTACTTTAAAACTGGGCAAAAGAATGATGATTTGGAAAAAAAAAATCAGACTAAGTTGGTGGGTGCTATGGGTTCTACTGAAGTGTGTTTTTAAATTATTTCAGACTCATAAAATCTTTCCATAGAGAGCGCTTTGAAACTGCAAATTAAATATAGAGCTTCTATGAAGTGTATCCATTTTTCCTGGAAGCACAGATTTCCATGGGGGTTCATACTATCTTTTTTGTCTGTTACACTAGCTAATAATGCAGTGAATTTGCAGTAATAGGCTAAATGTTATTTTGGTGACATTATCTGATTAAATTAAAGATGACATTAAAAGGACCATTTCAATGGGAATCAAAACCTCAAAAAGCAACTGGGGTTGAACACTCAGTTGCTCTGTCCCAGACTTTAAAAGACAACACAATCACTCATCTAAATGAAAAATAAATTCAGATGACATTTGACTTTCAGTAAGGTACATCTTCAAACTATAGGAAAAAATAGTTTTAGAATTTGTGTTTTTATATGAACACAACTTGAATCTATTTACACAAAAAAGGTTCATACAGCAGCAAACATACAAATATGCAGCAAATGAAGCTAAGACAGGACTGAGAACTGAAATTGTATCTGCTGGCACAGTGAACAATAAACCACCAGAACCAAAGAACAAAATCAAAGATGGAAGAATCAGACACCTACCTCACCATGTAATTTTACAAAATTCCTAAAATGATGAGAAATCAACTTATACATGACTGAAGGGTACAGAACAGAAGAAAAAGAACATAAAGGAAGTTAAAATTACGGGAGGTTTTCTGGTGCATAGTACTGAAAAAGTTGTAAAATAAACTCCTCTTACAAGCTACATGTTCACAAACACAAATCAAATGACTGTTTGAAAATCCCTCAACTTAAGCCCTCAGAGATAGAATCTGTCTAAGGAAACATTCCTGGATAACGTGGCAGTGTTATGAATTACAGAGGCTTGACAGGAAAAAGATAGAAGATCAAAGGTGTGCAGGGCTTGGGCCCCATCCTTCTCACAGGCAGAACCCCTCCTGCAGTCAGGGGAGCTGTGACACCTCTGCTCTGCACAGACAAACCCCTGGGCTCGGTGAAACAACAGCTCCAGGGCACACCAGGGTGGTGTTGCAGGTGCTGGCTGCCAGGGAGGCGCTGAGGCTGCTTCTCCCTGTGACCTCAAGGCAGCATCTTTGTGCTTCATGAAGTGCACAGGCGATGGGGGTGAACACTCTGAAACACCTCAGCAGCTCCCTTTGCTCCAAGGTCACACCAGCTGGAGATGAATCCTGCTGCAAAGTACCAAAGTCTCTCTGTTTTGGAGACTTCCCCTGATACTCATTAACTTGAATTTCCACTTCCTCCATAATCCCCATTTTTAAAAGGTGATATTAACCATGGACAGGTGTCCACCAGGAAGTGGCATGAGGTCAAGCTATCGCTCAAGACACCAACAGAAACCTCACAATTGCTGCAGCACCTACGAAAAATACAATTTAATTCATATTAAACCCTAAAACAAAAGCTTCAAGGAAGCACAAGCCAAGACCTCTAAAACACTTCTCTGAAAAAAGTCTTTATAAATTTGTAGGTTGGCAGGGACATCCATGAGAGGATTCAAGAGAGTTGGGGAGAAACTATTCAAGAAATTACAAACACAATTATAAATAGCTGTCCTTGCCCCCACCCTCAATGGAAAGGGGTCTATTAAAAAACTGCCAAGGGTCACCAGCTGTAAAGAGACAAAATATTTGTAATGTTTTGAATACCACTTCAAGATAATTATTTGCAAATAATGACTTTTTAATAGATAATGCTGTATTGTATTCCATGTTCATTATATTATACCCACAAAAAAAATGCACTGCTAAAAAAACCCCACATACTCACACAAAAAATCCTCAGCAACAAAACAAACCCAACTAAACACCACACACATCCCCTCAAAAACACTAAACCCACAAACAACAGAACCCTAAGCAAAGCAGAACAGGTATTCTTTGACACACTGGCATGTAATTTATAAGTCACAAACTCTCAGGGCATGAATTGTTAAGACATCATAAATCTTACACTACTACATAACAATTATTGTATATAAAGACATTCTGCCACAGACCTTGAGAATCACAGGCTTCTACCATTTCTAGATATTTGTTGTCAGGGATGTGTTCCCCTCCTTTCCATCCCAACTGAAACATCTGATGCCATGCTTCCCAAAATACTAGAGAGTAAATTTAAAAACTGGCAGCAGTTCCATTCAGCAAATCTAGGGGTATGCTTTAAAACAGACCTGTCTGGCACACAGATTAAGCAGATGATATTTGCACATAGGTATTTTCTGGCACTCAATGAAGTAAATAACATAAATTTTTTATTCTTATCACTGTTATAAAGTTGTTGGCGAGGGGTTTCTGTTAGAATCATTGAGAATAACATTCCTCATAAACTTAGCTGGAATACAAGCCATAAGCAAAATTGCTTGATTCCAGTCTCTCTTCTTCAACAGTTACTGATGTGTAATTGAGAATTTTAGAGTGGGATAATTTTGGATGACATGAGAAACAAAACTCTTTAGTGAATTTCCCATGTTTTTTTATAGAAACAGTGAAATAATTTTGACAGTATTAAAACTGAACACTTTAACGAGTTAAAAATAATAGAAATTTAAAACATGGGATTTCTGTTCTTTAAGAACGCAGGCATAAAAGTTAAATATGAATATGCTGTATATATTTTCATGTTTATTTTAAGGCACAATGTAACTTCTATGTTAAAGTCCTAAGTTTCCCATTCTTCCTTGGTCTATGAGTACACATCAAAAATATCAATAAAGTAATAGAATTATTACCTTTTTTTTTTGGACTTACTTCACCATGGAATATCAATAATTAAATGCAGTAAGATAAAAAATGGCACATCACTTCTATCTACCAATTCCACATCCACAAGGGTCACTCCCTCCAGCATTCCACCAGCCACAGCACAGGTCTCTGGGACACATTTAAGAGGGTGTTCAATTAATGAGTGCATGTCCAGCTCAGTAGGGTTATGATGTCCAATTATAATTTCAACTGCCAGAGGTAGAGCATGTATAGAAACTTTGTTATACCTACCCATACTTTAAAATAAACCACTCTTTAAACATAAAAGTCCATCTTCCAAATGACCACTGACAAAGAGAGATGGAGTATTGTCATCAGCATAATCAAGTGAAAAATGCTGAAATACGATTTAGAAAATATTGATATCCATTTTAGGGAGAATAAATTCACTTTACTTTGTGATGAAGAAAAATCTGCACTAGATTGAATCAAAATATTTTGCTATATTGCCAGAGATATTTGTTGATCTCGAAACATGTCTCCAGAGCAGACCATTAGCAATCACAAGCCTAATAAAAAGGCTGAGGGAAAAAAAAAAACTACATAACTTTGCAGGATTGGTACTAAAGTGGATTCTCCTAATGACTGGAAAACCCAACTGAGCATCATGTAAAATTTGCAAGAAAACCCACATTTTCATTCAAAATAAAGTTGGATTACCTTGAATTTGACAGATTATTTCAGGAAAAATCCATCTGGGCCATCACTAAGCTATTTAAACTGTTACTCTGTTTACAAATTTAGTTATCAGACTTTCATCTGTTCCATCCTTAGCTGCAACTGCTGGTACTGCCTTCGCCACATTCAACAGGCCTATCTCATCATTTTGGTGAATATCTGATACCCAGGAAAAGCCCAGGAACACCACCTCCACTTTTCACAGAAAAGGGGTAGTCAGCACCCGAGGGAGAAGCATTTTTGTCTATGTGTTTCCAGGGATATTCCCCAAAGGATCATCCAGAGGCACTGTCAGTAGCACAGGTCAAACACCTTGCATGTCCTCCAGATGGAGGAAAGCAAGGCTTGGAAAAGGGGATTAGAACAATAGAAATGTGTTCAGCTGTGAAATTAAAAGTAGGACAGCATGACATGCAACATTATGTGTTGAGCTGAGTCAAAAGCAATAATTAGGCTAAGCTAAGACACGAACACACTTGTAATCAGAACAAATGCGTGTTGTGTGTCCGTCGCGTTGACTCCTCACAGCAAAAGCGGTCACCTACCCATCCCCAGCACCTCATTACCCTCCCCACATCCTCAATCCCATCTGCAGGGCTTCCAGCCGCTTTCCAACCACTGCTTTTCCTTGGAGCCCCTACAGAACTGCCTCCCCACCTCCTGCATGTTGTCCCCTCTCTGCTGTCCCAAGAGCTGGGCAAGAGGCACAGTGTGCTGTGTCCTGGAGCTCACAGGTGCCAGCTGGCAGCCACCAGCCACTCAGCAGATGTAAAAGCTGAATTTTTTCTACTTTCCTGCAATAAGAGCACTAATTTGAGTCTGTGTCTGCTGCTTTAGCTGCCAGCTTTCTGCAATTTGGGAAGAATGCAGCTACCTGCAGACTTCAGACCTATTTGGTTGAAACAAGTCTGAGTTCAAAAGTTAGTGGGAGGCATTGACTGACAGGTAGGAAAACTGAACAATGAGCATGAAAACACAAAACCAGCTGTCATAAAAGCCCAGATGTTTACAAAAATAGCACCACAGCAGCAGGTTCTAGGCTGAAGTACAGTCAGAGGTGCACATAAGTGTTGCACCGTTCAGCTAAACAAGCAGTTGTAGCATAGGAAAACCAAAAAACACAGGTGTGTCCACATGGTTGCACACTTAAACTCCTAATAAATTTGCTATCCCCCAAAAAAATGCATTGGATACATAGTGACAACAAATAGAAAGGCAATAACTGACTTAGAGAATAATTGTTTTGTAAAAATGAAACAACCTAACAAACACTCTGATCCCATGGGTTTTCAAGGTCCTACGTATTTTCCCTGCCACGTCCTGAAAAATAGCAAACTGTTTATTTCTTTGACTTCTTGCAGCCCGTCCTTGGTCACAGAACTGTTATGTAAGAAAAAAAGTTATTCAATTGCTAGAGTTTTGTCAATAGCATTATTGTCTGTCCACTGTGAGGCAAATCAACCTGAACTTTGCCAGAGAGCAAAGCCTTGAAATGGTTGTGAAAGCAGCCTAGGATTCTGGGACACTTTATATACTTCACTCTTATAGTTTGAAAATACATTTTCAATTTAGAATACACAAGAAGTAAAAGCTGTTATAAATAGTTGATAGGTGAAACATCACTTTTTATAGCACCAAAGCCTGTAGGACACAGGGCAGACCAATTACAACAGCGAGCAATGCAAAGTATTATCCTCTGGCTTTGTTATAATAACAGGTTATCTGATTACAGCCCGTGTTCTGGCCTCAGCACAGGCTACATTCTCCCACACCACTGATGGTACATTTTAGAAACCCATTAACAGCTAATTCACCCAGGAAACCTGAGATTTCTGTATTGAGGCATGAAAATTAGCATTCCTCATGCGAATGTCCAGTCGGAGCAGCTGCTCGGTGTTTGCTTAATAGAACCTTCCAAAAGAAAAGGAAACAACTTTTCACTCTCACCTGAGCTTATACTTGAAATCCTCAATGCACCTGCCCTACAACAGATGGAGAAATTTAGCTATAGGATAGACATAAATGCAAAAGACTTCCTGTACCCATTTTTCCCCCTTAAACTTTGAAATATTAATGTTTCTATCTTTACTGCTTCAGGAAAAGGCAAGAAGTAAAAATTTAAGTGGCTTCAGAAAATATAATATTTATCAAACTCATTTGCTAGATATGAGAAGGGCTTTGAATTTCTTTGGACGTTTTACACTTCTTTTCTAGACATTTTAAGTATTTAAGAGAAGGTTAATTTCTTGTTTTGTCCATTGGACAGGTTAACTCAAAAAAGTGATGAGATGTTAGTGGGACACTGAACCCCAGAAGACTTCTCTTTGCAGATCCACACTGGCTGAAGTGTAGCCCTGGCACAGTCCAACAGCAATCACATAACACTGGTTTGGGCTGCCAGGTTTCACAGAAATGGCATGAATTTCTACAAATAAACCCTGACACTGGTCAAGGAAGTCAAGTATCACAGCAAAAAAATGCAGCTTCGGGACGAAAAAAATAGCTTTCTACAAAATTTTGACCATAAAAAAGAGGTTTGAAAATTTATGGTCTGTGGGTTTGTGAAGGGCATTGGAGGGAAGGAAGACTCGTAGCAGTAGTAAGAAAGTAAGTAAATTCTCACTGATATTTTGGAGCACTGCTTGGTATTGCTCAAAGTAACTTTTTACAACTGACTTGAACAGCAACAGCCCTTAGCCAGAATCTTGGGACAGAACCAACCAAAATGCTTTCATAATATTACCTTTTTCCATAAGCTGCTCCTTTACTTTCCCACAAGAATGTTATGTGAATACAAATAAAAGACAATGTGGTCCTGGCTTGAATGGGAAGTGAGCTGTGTCCTACAGTCATAATTAGAGAGGGCAGTGGCCCATGAAATCTTTTCACCAGGAGAAGATCCACATCATAAAAATATCTGCAATCCTGTGGTATATAGTGCACTGTTTTATAATCAATATTCATTCATAACACTCTATAAATGGGTGTTTTGTAACCTGATGCTGAATTTGAGCTGCACTTTGTTTAAAAATGATTTTGAGGTTAATCAAGGACAAAGGGTGGAGGAGTGTAGAGCTTGTCTACTGATAAAAACCAACATAACATGGATAACCAGCAAGAAGCTTTTCTGTTTACTTGAGGAGCACTGAAACCTTCAACTGGCCTTTACACAATGAAGTGTTAAAGAGGAGATCCAGTGCCTTTGAACTAAATTAGGTCAATATTATATGCAGGACAGAATTTTATGAGGGTAGGGGCAGAAAGCTGTCACTTTCTTTTAATTTCAATAAACCACACGCAGCATCTTTTAAAAATTAACTAGCTCATAAAAGTTCATCAGTCCTGAATTGTAATTAATTTCTGTGTGCAGAAAGATCATTTGCCCATAGGTGTTGCTTACTCATTTAAATCAGGGGCACTGCAGCTACCTGACAATTCTATTAAAACAGTTCTTGATGAATCCTGGCTTTATTTAACAGCTTTAAACACTGAAGCAGTAAAACAAAGTGGTGATACCCATATACTAACAGAGCTTAAACTGCTACCTGCCATTCACTGGGCAAGTGTTGAGGTAGAACAGTACATGGGGAATTCCTGACCTCAGCTACAGCATAAAGATCTTCAAAGCCTGACACCAGCAAAAAAATTCATACACAGTACCCTCATATTGGCTGCCAGAAAAAAAAAAAAAAAAAAAAAGGACAAATATACCATACATACACCTCAAAACAGGGGTGACAATACTTGTCTCTCCTTATCCAGGAGAACCATTTTTATCCATTACACACAGTACTGTTCAATACCCCAGCTCAGCTAGAAAAGCAATTCTTCTGCCATAATGACATAACCAATATTATTATATATCAAGCCTTTTAAGAAAACCAAAGGAGAAAAGATTCCATTATTTCCCACAAGGAGCTGCTGCTATCTGTATCCAACAAACTCCTGTACGAGGTTCCCACATGTGATGGGAAAGTGTTATTTTAGCTGCCATCACCCTCCTGTTTACTCATAAAAAAATACAAAGTGGCATATTGCTGAATTGAATGTCACTTACAGCTTTAATATACATTTTTGGCATGGCTGCTAAAATGCTTTATCTCCCCCTCCTCGCACATCCACGTGCTCAGTGAACACAGAGCTGCCCAAGCCCCCGTGACCAGGTAAGTTTATACTCCTGCTAAGAGTTCCCTAGCCCTCAGCAAAACACATTTTCACAATCACAGGAACAAGTTCTCCTAAACCCTGTGGAAAGTCAACATCTAAAATGCCAAGCCTTCAGATCCAGGCTTCAGATACCCACGTATGTAACCGGAGCTTCCAAACTTAAAAGTTCAAAGCTTTTGTATCTTTCCAAACCGGATCCAAGCAGGGCTCATTACACCTAAATAACAGTGTCTGCAGAAATTTCAGGAATAAATAGTGAGTTTGACCTTGACTTGATCTCTCAGTTTCCACTGCAGAGGAAGCTCTGAGCTTCATGTTGGCAGCAATAGGCTCCTCTCATCTATGCTCTGACCTTAATAGAAGCTTTTGTAAGCACATCCAGGAGAAAAATAAAGTAATGTCTATAAGGAAAGAAATACATTTAATTCAGTATTCTATGAATTACACATCAATACAATAATGAAACTCTTGTCATATTAAGATGGACTCTGAAAAAAAAATACGTAGTTAAAACACTGAGCCATTTGCTCCTTCCCCACATTCATTTGTCTAAAAAAATACCAGGTAGCCAAGACAAACATTTCAAGTTCAAGAAATGTCACCCTTTGTCTTGCTACAGTCTGTCCTTTGTTTTCAGTATGATTCACTGGGGCATAAACACGTGGAAGGGTGTAATAGAAAAAATTAATTTTTACAGAGATCCGTGAGGAGGCAGAATTAAGCTAATATGGACAAGCATAAAGTCTGACCTTTCCCAACTTCAGAGTTCTAGGGGGTTCAAACTAGAAATTCTTTATTATATTTTTTTTTTTAATTTCTAGCTAATAATCTGAATTCAACGCACACCTCAATATTCAGTTCATGCTTCCTTTTGTTTTATTCTTAAACACAGGCAATTTTGCTTCACTACCATCACCTTTATCTTTCTATCAGTTCTGGTCAAACACGTTTCCCAAAATCAAGGCCTTTCTCCTTGGCTCATTACAGGTAATGACAAGTTGCAATCTTGGAGCATTCTCAAAAGTTTCCTCTCTGCAGCAAAGGGATGATTTCAAAGCATCCACACAAATAATACTGTGTAATAAATGTTGACTTTTCACATCAGGCTAGTTACAGGTTTAATGGAGACCTGCATTTATCCCAAGTGGTGTCAGACTCACTGGTAAAATTATTGCAATGTTGGGTTGTGAAAAATACAGAAAAAATACTGACAACACAGAAAAAAACTCTCTTCCCACCCAGTACAATATATAGGCGTTGGTGAGTTCAAAAGGCATCAGAGACAGCTCTATTAATGCAGCAAAAATAGGGTCTTTGAGTTTAAGAAGCAAAAATACCTATAAAATAGCACTAACCTTCCAGCCTTAAAAAATAACAAGTTTTTTTGTCTATACTTTAACTCC
>VZUA01034399.1:0-15260 GCA_013401035.1 Horornis vulcanius | reverse complement strand
GGGGCCGGGCCGGTCCCGCGGGGGTGTGGTGGCTCCGGGAGCGCTCGGCGGCGCTGCCCGCCCGCGGTACCGCGCCCGCCGCAGTGCCCGGGCCTGGCCCGGCCCGCACGGCCCTGCGCTGCCAGCGCACCGCGCGGGGCTGGGGTTGGCAGGGTTATTCTGTCTGGGTTTCTCTATTTCCCCGTTTTCCCTTTTTCTCCTTCCCTCCTCTCTCTCCTACACATCTAGGGTAACACTTGCTGCTCGGGTTTGTATTTGATTTGGGTTGACCGAGGAGCAAAGTGCTGCGAGGGGCAAGTTGGGACGATGCTCTCCTCTGGTGAAAAAGCTGTGTTCTTGGGTTCACAAAATCGCAGCAGCACAGAACATTCTAAGTTGGAAGGATCATCGAGCCCAACTCCTGGCCCTGCACAGAATACCCCAAGAATCACACCACCTGCCCAAAAGCACTGTCCAAATGTTTCTTGAACCCTGCCTGGTTTGATACTGTGACTATTTCCCTGGGGAGGCTGTTCCAGCCCCCAGCCACCCTCTGAGTGAAGAACCTTTTCCTAATATCCAATCTAAACCTGTCCTGACATCTTCAGGCCATTTGCTCAGGTCTTGTCCCAGGTCGCCAGCAGCGGCTGCTTGTTTAGGGCTGCACTGTGGGGGCACCTGGTACACTCCCAGTTCCCACTGTTCTACCTTTGTTGGCTCTTGCCAAGCACTGTGCCACCATGGGTTGGAGCCCAGGGTGTCAGGGCCTCAAGGCTGGTGAGCCCCAGGGTGACAATGGGGACAGGGATGAGGCACACCAGGGCTTGCATACTGCTCTGGCCCCTGACCACCACGACCCAGGACTAGTGACCTAACTGATGGGTAAGGCAAAGTCAGGCCCCTCATGTTGGTTAGGGGTGGATGGGAGATTAACTGCAAAGAGTATGGGGAACTGCCTGGAGCTACCACTAAAAAGACCAAAAATGTAGCTTAGCGAGACAGCCTTAAAATTCGAAGCCGTAGTGGAAACAAGACTCCTTTCTGATGCAGGATACTGGTTATGGGCTGTATCTTGCAATTATTATAGACGCAGTTGGAAACTTAGTTAAGTGAAAAGTCTCCATTGGCTTCAGTGGGAGTGTCTGTAACAGCCTCATGGGTGTGAGGGACCACAGTTCTGTGTGCTACTGCTGAAACTTGAGTATCATCAATATCTGAATCTTGCAAGTTCTCTTTGATTTGGCTGGCTCTGTTTGCAGTGCCTTGACCTGTTATCTGTACACATTATTTATCACTTATCTCACTGCACAGATGTGCCCAGAATTTTATTAAGCAGAACAAACTGTAGTTGAATATTTAGGCTGAAGTGCAATTGGTAATTCAAAAGCAGTGGCCCTAGCAAGATGTGATTTCTAATATGCTATAAAGTGCAGAAGAGCTCAGGTCAATTAATCAATATTTGTGGAATTGCATAGTAAAATTTCTAACTACTGGATGTTTGCTACCTGGATATTTAATCATTAGACCATGTATACTTACTGAGCCTGTATTCATAGGCGCTGCCTTAAAAAGGCAGTATGTGCTGGAGACATAAAGTCCTGCTGGAAACATAAAGTCATGCTGGAGACGTAAAATCATTCTGGAGGTGATAAGATTTTCTGATATATCTGAATCTGACCTCTTACGGGACTAGGATCCATGCACACATCAGGTGATGAAACTTACACATGCTATAGAACAGCTCATCTAAATAAATCTGCCATTTGGTGGCTGCCTGACTACTCACAGCTTCTCTTGAGTGCCATTCCAGTCCTTTTGAAATGAGAACAGTAGGATAGCTGTCCTTAGCAAAACATGATGAAAACTGCCAATGAGCATTTTCATATGCTGTTTTCTCTTTTTTTTTTTTGTAATTGCATTTTAAAATAGAAGTGAGCAGCCACTGAGATTTTGAGCTGAACACTTAGGAATGTAGACAAAGGTGGAAAGCCAGTCCTAAGTTCACAAAGTCCACCTTTCCTCCTTACAATATAAATCCCATAACCTTGAATGCTTTTAGGAGATACCTGTAGACTTCACTGAATGAAAGCAAGGGATGAACAAGCCATTTTGTTTCTCTAGAAAATAAATATATCTGTATTATTAAACATGGATGTCTGAAGTTAAGAATCAAAAATCTTTTTTTGGTATCTCAGTATCTGTTCTCTGTACTCTCATTAGCTTTTTAGGTGCTAGCTTTTTAGCTTTCGTGGCAAAGACCATTCCTTCTCCATGACAACCTCAGATTGCTTCAGCAGAGCACGCACTTTCTTTAAGCACCATGTCTCTTGAGCATTTTGAGGCATTGAGTACAGCTTCCCCACCCCCACAGTTGGCTGCTACAGTCCTACTGATGGGGTTTCACCCAGACAACAGTGAGACACTTACCAAAGAGCAGGGAGAGAGGAAGAAGAAATGTGATCTTGTCTCTAGACACCTTTATTCTGTTCCACCTTTATTTCCCTACCACTGGGAAGCATAATTTCTGCATAGGCAGTCTGTCTTCATCTGTGAGTGGGGGAGACAGTAGTAAGCCAGACACTAAGACAACAGAGTCATCACTGCTCCTCATAGCCCACAAAGCATCGGACCTGTGGGAATAGCTATGCTTTGCCACTGAACCACTACAGGCCGGGAACGATGCCACAGCTATCGAGGTGAGATCTCACTTAAAGCTGGAATTTTACCACCCTGCTTTCTCTGTCCAGGTGACTGCTTCTCCTTGGGTGACTGCTCACTTCACATATTCCTCTGATTGGCCCTCTTTATGCTCCCAGTGATGACAAGGTACTCCTAAGTGCACATTATTGCAAATAAATGGGCATAAATATCTATTAGGAATTACAGAAAGTAATACTACTGATAATTAAATTGGCAACTCCATCTGCTGTGCAGCTGACCAGGGTTAGCTTCACTTTACTTCAGCAGCTGTGTCCACATTGTCTTGAGGCGAAACTTAAGTTCCTCTTTGCCTGTCTGGCAGGCAGTGATCCTGTAAATTGTACCTCTTTGAAGGCAGGCCTCTTTACATGGCTAAGCACGTCCAATATGCTCCAGGGCCACCCTCTACACACAGGGAGCTGGGCCCCAAACTATCTGTGGGGGCAGCAGAGCTCCCAGTAACTAAAGCCACTCCAGAAGTTCCTCTTTCAGAGAGCTCCAGGTGAAACCAGAGAGGCTGTTTACTTCATGTAAAATGGAGGTTTAAAAGCTCAGGCATCCTTTCTAATCTGGAGCAAGGGGGGCTGTGTTGGTTGTATCGTGGGTATATTGCTCTATTTCAGGAAGTCTGAGTGTGGGGCAGTTGTCCCCCCTCCAGGGGGGGACCACAAACAGGTGGCAGAGTTTTATGACCATCTGGGCCTTCTCAGGTTGCCAAATGGGTGAGGGAATCCCTTCTAGATCCTGCGCAGCTGAGATGGGGATTCCAGGGGGTTCCTACTGTGGAAAAGGCTGACAACCCAGCTCTGCTCTAATTGCAGCATCAGAAGGGGGCAATACTAGGGATGTACCCCCACCCACCCACTTTCTCCAAGAAGCGATTTCTGTTCTTTGCACCCAATTTTAGCATCTCAGGAGTACTGAAATATCAAGAGCTCTTGGTGCTTAAACCGAAAATGAAACAAAGAAAGAATGAGAGAGGGTTGATTCAGTTTCTTGTATAACAATCTCCATCCTTCAAACTCTGGGATAAATGTTGGCAGAATGAGACCCTTCAGTGAAACACCCGCTTTGAATTTCAAGCCCAAATTTCTCCCACCATATGCAAAGACTTTGTCATCACACAGATCCTTGTCATCACATCTGTTTGATCAAAGCGTTCCTGGACAGAAAGTGGGGGTTGTGACTGCCAAGTAAAAAAGAAAAAAAAAAAAAAAAAGTAGCTGTGTGCCTTATCCAAGCCTGTTGTGGCTCTTATGGCTGCACTCACAAAAGCTGCCACCTTTGCCTGCAGAGCCAGTGTTTAACACCTTTGTTTACTAGTGCTCCAGATAACCAAAGCTCCAGTTCTCTGCACGAGGTGCTACAGAAGAGCAAGAGTCTCTCCTAGCTTATTCAGAGTCCCAGGGTTTCTGAAGAATATACAGGAAGGCCTGTCTAGGAATTAATATTCCCACTATCCCTTGCCTATTTCTCAAAATTTGATTTTATTTAATGGGGTTTTAAATTCTGGCTAGTCTTTCCCACATTCCTTCTCCTCCACACTGTGGTAATTCATTTCTGGACTGTAAGCATTTGCACCAACCAAACATATCAGCAGGTTTAAAAAAATGAAACAGGTACTTTACATGTAATTAATTTAGTGATTTGCTCAGTTGCTGATTCACGTACATAACCTCAATTATCATTAATGAGAGTTATGTAGGCATGTCAAGGGCAGAATAGACCCCTAATAATCTAATATGGAATGTTATTACATTACTGCTGTAATTATATCCTGCACACACATCATTTCTACTTTGCTTCATGAACTGCTCTTCAAATGTGGTGGCTACTCATCTATTATGCTGCATATGTTAATGCTAAGGTTACAATAAGCATTATCTTTTCCTCTTCATTGTTCTGCTGCCTGTCCATGAGAGATACATGGAGCTAAATAAGTAACCTGCCAGTTGGTGTTTTTGCAAGGCTACAAGTTTTGGATTTTTTGAAGGTGATACTGGAAGCCAGAAACGATCATAAAACAACAAACCTCAGCAGAACAGCATGTCATCTCTCCTTCAGTATTTTATTTTTATTTTTTTTAATTGGAATCTGAGCAAGCATTGCTGAGGCACCTTTAGCCTCATGGGCAAAGAAAGTCACATGTACATGAATCATACCTCTGAAGGAGGTGTTGAAACAATTCTGCTCTTCCAGAGGATTTTTAGTCTTTGTTAAATAATTTTTCTTTTGAGAGAGAGAAAGAAGAGGGGTAGTCCTATCCTGCCGCATCAATTGGATTTTGCTGGAAACTAGAGAAATTGAGAGAACTGAATGTAATCTAATTGGTGTAAATAGCAATTTTCAGGCGATAAAACTTAACACAGATGGCTCAGTCTGCTCTGTCTCTTGTTTTGTCCAGTGAGATTATTGTATATGGAGAACTCCTTTTGGGTTTTGCTTTGGGACATATTCTGCCTCTGTGTTTGTGCCACTGCTCTCTGAACTGTCACATATATTTCAGTATCTTTGTCTCGAGGCTCCCTCCTGCACTTCTGCAGAAGATAAGGCCTAATACATTTCTGAGTATGTGGGCTACTGTTCAAACCTGCGTATTTGTAGTAGCTTAGTATATCCCTGCAACTATTCATTGGCTCCCTGTGGCTGTCTTGCTGTGCCAATCGTGCCCAGTGCCTTGGATATTATACTGCTGTGGAATCAGAGGTACACACAGTATGCCTGCACCTTTACAGGATCACACAGCTAAGCCAAGTAGTTCAGATTAGCTTGGCAATTAAGGGATGGTGAGAAGCAGGGAATCCTTAATGCTGACTGACAACACGGCACTAGTCGATGGGAAGGGAAAAAAAGCACTTGCAAAAACTTGAAGATTGTGAAACAGCCAATGCCCCTGAGTTAATGCTTTCTTTGTGCAATCACCATCAGGCAGGTGGCATGTTCTGGGCTGAAGGTAAATACTGATACCAACATCCAGCAATCCCTTACTGAGGAATTTGGTTTTACTACTTCTTTCTTTGTAGGGCCTAATGTTAGTTAAAGAGTTTGCTAAAAGAGATCTCTGTTTCCAAGGTAACAGCTACCTAACTTTATTACTAAAACTGCACTAATTCAAACAGGGATCTGAACAAACAGATTCATGTTAATTTCAAGCTTCATTAGAAATACAAGGAAAAAAAATCAATGGTCACCAAATGGAAAAAGAAAAGAAATCAATAAAGAAATTTTATTTTCAGCCTTTTAAGTGGATTTTTGTAAACAGTAGAGGTTAAAAAAGTGAAACTACTTGAGAGCAATACACAGCATCCTTGTAAGCTGTCCTGTAAACAGGAGAACAAAAAGATTCAGTGATAATCTACCAATAATTATTAGAGCTGTAAAAGCTTGAAAAATAGAAGCACAGAAGTGGAATGACCTGTCTAAAGCCACGTGCATCCAGGTCTCCCAACATGTTGTCCAGTGCCCCTAGGCTGTGACTCAAGAGCAATGGCCAGAAGCCTCAAAGAGCACAGGTCTGGTTGTGTCATGGCCTACATTACTCTGAGTGGTGTGGGTGGCAGCAGCTGTGCCTGTGTCACTGCCAGGACTCAAACATTTGCTAGCAACCAACATACAAACACTCTGGGGATCCTGGTTATGTGGTTTGACTCCTGCCATGTGCCGAAGCCCCTGCTGCCCCCGTTTTCCCTGCTGTGGTGTCCCTTGCTGGCAGAGGGGCAGGTACATTGGCACAGCTGCAGGCTGGGCACAGCCGGTGGCAGGCTGGCACGGTGACAGCTGGGACTGTCAGGTGGCACATACCGCCCAGAGGGGTCTTGGAGGTGGGGTTTTACTCGTGGTTGAGACACCAACTTAGCACTTGGGAGATCTGCATCCATCTCCTCCCTGCTCTCAGCCTTTGTGCTGCCCCCTCAGCTGTAAAATGGGGGTCAAAGCTCTCTGGTGCCATTTTAAGGCTAAACCCAGTATTAGGAGCAGCTACTCAGAAGGCAGCAGGGTTTGGAACCATTTTGAAATCAGGCCTTTGCATAGTAACTCGGCTCTTCATGGTTTACAAGATATTTTTCTGATTCCAGAAGCTGCAGCTCCTTTCTTTTCAAATTAAGGTTGTCTTGGCAGGTCCATGAGTTTTAAAACTGTTCAGAAAAGATTTTTGCAAGGAGTAGCAGTGGCTTTTCCCCTTCACCGGGCCATATCTTTTCCAATTTGCCACTGTAAATAAATATTCTCATTTCCAAAATCTGGATGGAAGAAGGAGGGAGCTATAAAGAGATAACTTTCTGAATTCTCCACAATACTGTGTTTCCCAGACAAAATATAGTTTTATTATTTAGAAGAGTGAAAATAGTTGGCTGTAGCCTTTAAGTGCCCAAAATACACTTAGTGACAATTCCTGATAGAAGCCAGCTCTTCAAGATCCAAATAATTTCAATATTTTCTGGAACGGAGTATCCCATTCCTTTCTCTAAAACTTTTACTACTGAATACTCTCTTCAAATAGTGATTTTTTTTAAATAGGTGTGTGATAGTAGGTTTTACCTACCTGGCTGGAAAACTGTGAAGGTTATGTCACATGCTTGCCCCCTGTGAATAACAAATGTTCTTTCTAGGGCTCTCCAGAACAAGGGGTGAAGAGCACAGAGTAAGCAGCCAGTGCTTATAGACCAAGCATCTAGTTTTCAGTCTTTACACTCCTTGTACCTGTAAAGAAAAAGATCTGGGAGGATGAAAGGCAAAATCTCAAGGTCGTGCACTGATTAGGCCTATCTGGTAAAGAGACAAAAAAAATGGAGCAACAAAATCTACGGCAAAATGCAGTAGTTTATTTTAGTAATCCTCCTAAGGTAAACTAATGATGGGAAAGTCTTTCAGAAAACTGTAAAAGATGTAACCAAATAAAACCTGAGTGCAGCAGTCCTTTGAAAGGAGAGACTGATGACAACAGAATTCTCTGGCAACATTTGTGATAATTTTTGTTGGGACAGCTGGTTTCTCTCAGCATTAGTCTTGTGTAGAGGCACCCTCTATTAAAATAGCACATTATACCCTTTTTCTCCTCTCCTCTCCTCCTTCTCTAGCTACCTCACTAGTATTACACTGTTTCCCCCAAATTCTAAATGGTATTTACTTTAAATCTTCTTTGATTCAGTTACTTCACCTTGGCATCCCATCAGCTGGCAAACACAAATAATGAAATGAAGGGAACACAGTTAAGTTGATATCTTAAATGCACACAAATCCCACATGCTGTGGCAACAACAAAATGAATAACAAACACGCTTCATGAAAATCCTCTTAAGTTCCTTTTTTTTTCAATTCCAGCCTTGCATACAGGAGGAGGAACATCTTAAAAAATAATCCTGTAATATTCCTGAACTAACAGCATTGGCATGAGGCACAGGATGGTCTTATCCTTCTCTGCATATCTCAGACAATCACAGCTGCTGCTAGTAAATTAATAGCTGCAAGGGGGTTGGAAGAGGAAGAATAAGGAGAAAAAAGGGAATTGGAAGCCTCGTAGGTGGCCTTGTCTCTGCCAAAATGAAATATTTTCATTGGTGCTTTTTCCATTCAACAATTGGCAGCTTTATCCAGAGGCCTTAAACAGAAAAATTCTTACTGTTTTGAGAGTGACTGCTAATAGGACGCAGCACTATCTGCTAATATACATAAAACAATATCTATTTAATAATAGAATTGTTTTCTCTTTAAGGTGCCTTTCTTCTTCCTTTTTCTCTAAATTCTTGCCTGCCAGGTCTGCCTGCTTCCCTTTGCCCTGGAAATTAAACCTTGGTACTTTATGCAAGATCTATGCTGGAGATGTTGGCCAGTATTTCACTGTCAGTCAGGGTGTGATTCTGCTGTGACATTTTCAGCTGTATTTTTATGGTAGCTGCAGTTAAACCAACACGAAGCAGAAAAACAGACACTTTTTTTTTTTTCCTGACAGAGTTCATTTGTATCAGTGAACCAGACTAAAAGGTGCACTACCCAAAGCACTTTTGGCTGGTTTTACTCACATCTGCCCTAGAGGGCTTTGCTGGCCTGGACATAGCTGTGCTGCCAGTAGCTCAGAGGGAGAGTGGGGGTGTGGTGTGTCTGTGCGTGTGTGCAGGGAGGGTAGCTGAAGTGCCGGGTAAATAGTGAGAGAAAAAAATAGGTCTATTTATTCTGGTGTTTGGGTAAAAAACCCCAAAGTGCTGAAGTTAGGAGAAAAATTTGCAGGGCATCCTGACATGTCCAAGACCCACTGACTTGTGCTGTCTGTTGGATTTGGTGGAGTTGTCTGAAGAGGTTGCTGACTTCTGCCTGCTCATCTCACCTCAGCCAGAGCTTACTGCTCTCCGAGGCAGGCTATGATGGAACAACTGACCTGGTTGTTCCTTTAGCTTCCCCAAGTAATAACCAACCATATTTGATTCACAGAAATTATTCTCAATTTTTTTTTTGAAACAGTCTTTATTTGAAACAGTCCTGTAAAAGATCTGATTTTCAATGTCAAAGCTTCCCACCTGCTCTGAACTTCTTTAGTTGGATTAAAAGGGTGGACAGAGCACACAGGAAGACTGCGATTAAGGTAGAAAGTGATTTGATGGCCACAGCCAGTACGTTAATCAGCAAGGACAGTTACCCTTGGGGCTGAAGTCCTTAGCAACAATAATCAATGGCCAACGGTTCTTTTCTTCCTCCTGCCTTAATAAAGCACAACCCACAAAATCAGTGGTGAAGGGGCACAGGAGAAAAGGAAAAGAAACCAAAAGGAGGTGCCAGGCAGCCCCTTTGGTGGTGGGACAGTCAGAGGAAAAAAAGTGGGAATGGAGGCATGCAGAGCCCCAGGATGCAGGAAACTAGGAAGATCTGAGCAAGGAGGAAAGGGGAATCTGTGATCAATGGGCTCACATTTTTATGAACCCATAATCTCAGCATGTAGAGTAATGTAAATGTAGTCATTTACTCACTTAAACCTATGTTTCCCCTTCGGTTCAGAACCATTCAGCTGCAATGCCTTTTCTACTGGAAACTTTTCCCAATTTCATTGGAGTGTCCTTTCTCTCCCTTTTCCCTTTCTGGGACATAGTCTTTGTACTGTTAAATACTGATGCATTCTCATTCCACAAAGTTGTCTGCCACTTGAGTTTCTTTGGCCTTGTATGTTGTTTTCTCTTCAGTGCTTGCTTTCAACCTCTCTGGACCCAGAGAGAAAGAGGAGTGGGGGCAGACTGAGGTGAATTGATCATCTACAGTAAGTCAGTGTAATTCCACTGACTAAATGAACTGAATTGCTGTAGCTGAGAACCTGCTTTGTCACGTCTCCCTCTTCTGTGTATTTTGTATTGTCTGTTGTGAAAAAAACCCTACAAAACAACAGAAAACCCCCGCTCCACCAAAACCCTGGATCTTTCTGGTTTTGCTTTCCTAAGAGGTGCAGCTGTATGCTAATAGTCTACTTCTCTAGTGGGAAATAGAAAGGGCTATAGCATGCTTTGATAAACCAGGAAGCAGACTCTGACACTAGTGTGCAGTGAGAGAAACATATGGAGATTTTTTTTCCACTTTCTTTCCCTCACATCAATTTCACAGTCTTTTAGTTCTGTTGACCTCCATAGAGTCCCTCCTAATTTACAGTGCCATAAACAAAGTTGGAACAATGCCCTCTAAAATGTGCAGAATTGTTTTCAGCTTGCACTGAGGAGCGTGGCCTCTTCCAGGGATTTGCAAAGGCATCTCTCTGCTCGATGAGTTTCTTGCATTATGGACCTTCTCCCATGCTTCTGCTGCTATTTCTGACATATTTTATTTGGATGGGTAAGAAAGATGCAAACAGCAATGCAATTACACAGTCTGCTGCTTTGGAAGAATTGGAGAGACTCAGTTTCTGCCATGTTTTCTTTTAAACTCCTGGAAGTTGCACGGTCAAGGCTGGAGCAATAGTCAAGCCCTTGACTATGACACTACCCTGAGGATATGTTTGGGTTTACTGTTCTGCTGATTGATTTCATGCTGCAAGTGGACTAGAAGCTCTTTATTTTGTCCTGTGCCTTCCTGTGCCCTGGTGCATTTCCTGGGTGTGCCATTAATCAGACTATATGGGCTGTTCCATCTTATTGCTTAATTAAGACTTGACAGTAATTTACATGAGATTAATACCTATTTATATGGAGCTGGAGTATCATCTGTTTGGGGGATGAGTTATTGAACTGCATTGTATGAAGTAAATCAATAAAATATTACTGGGAATGAGAATGACGTTCTCTCCCTTACACTTCAGTCCTTTCACCAAGCTCAGAGAAAAAAAACTCACTCAAGGGAGACATTCATGTGTGCAGTCAGCTTTCCATCTTCCAGTTAGACATGATGTCTATTAATGTATCTGATCACCTTGCTCTCATGACCTGAATCATAAAATTGAGACCTGAGGGAGTGCTGCCAAGAACGAGAGGTGCTTTTAACCAGTTACAGCCTAGTGACCCTGTTATGACATGACTCAGAGCCCAGTCTTTCCAGAGGTGACTACAAAATCACCACTCTCAAACTGGTCTGAAGTTCCTATTAAATGAGTGCTTTGTATAACCATATGAACTCATTATTCATGAGAAACAGCAGAGAAGTCATCAGTGGGTGATGTCCAGAACATTTAGCCTAATTGCAGGGTTTTGTTACACTAATACAACCTGTTTACCAAATGCAAATAGCGTCCCCTTAATATCATGTCTTGATTGTGTTCCAGTGCTGATGAAGATTTTTTCCTGACCACATTTCCTGCCTGTGGCAACTTCCCTTGAATGGGCCTGAGTAGGATACTTCTCTCATAAGAGACACCCTTCCAGGAAAGCTCCAGATGTTCTTGAAAAATAGAGCTAGTCTTTCTGCCTTGTCTTCCGTATCTTTTCTTCCTCTCCCAAGCTTGACCTCTGGGGTGGATCTGACACACACTCTCTCTTCACAAAGACGTATAGTTTCCCCTTGGTGGATGGCTGATTACTTTCCAGTGCATATTTTCCAGCTCTTCCACCTAGCCCTATCCCAAATAAAAAAGTGCAGAGGCTTTGTCCTTTTGTCCCTTTCTGTAAAAAAAAATTACTTCTGATACCATTTGATTTACAACCTGTCGTAGAAGAGGGTTTCCAAGAAACTGAAAGCTTATTTTCTTTGCAATAATTGTTTCTATCTTCGTAGTAATCTATTCTAACACCAGAGTCAGGCCCAGAGATGTAGAATGGTCTAACATTTACTGGCTCAAGTGGCTGCTATAAGAAGTACAAGGAGAGGGGAAAATGCTAATGTGGAATGAGGGATGGACTTCAGTTCACAGGTGTTTGCTGAGATGGCAGAGTTCATCTCTACCCTGGAGCTTCTGTTGGTTTGAAAAGAACAACTCATGTCCTTCTAAAGTTTTGGCAAAAGAAGAGGGCTTTTCTCTTGTAAATAATCCAGAAAACTCTTTTGAGTAGATATTCTCTTGTTTTAGCTTTGCTGCCATTATCACTGAAAAGTCTCCTCGAATGCTTGTACCATAGGAAAGGGTTCACAGAGCTAAGAAATGAGATGCTGTCTTGACAGCAGGCGCTGCTTAAAGCAGGGGTTAATGTGCTTTTCCGGCCTCAGATGAACCCGGTTTCAGGGCACTCCTGTGTTCCAGCTGTCCTTTTCCTTTCCTGCTAAACATCATCTCTGCTTTGTATCTGCCACCATAACTGCAGGTTGGAGGTGCTCCCTAACCCAGTTCTGTCACAGTAATCTGGGTCAGCCTCAACACTTCCAGTACTATGTTTATTTTTGTAACTCTCATCACTTCAGCAGTTGGGTTAGAGAGCCCTTTCATGTGCAGTTATGCTGACAAAATTGAGGGGGAAGTGAGCTCCAGAGGGGACAGAGAGGAGCAGGACAGGGGTGCCAGTACTGGGCCATGACAGCAGGCTGATCATTCCCTAAAGCACACAATAAAAAAAAACCAAAACAACAAACACCTGGGGAGGAGGGACAGCCCCCATCAGCTTTTTAGCATCTTGAGGCTTTTGTCCTCTCCTGATAATAAGAGTAGTTGGGAGGTATACAGATTTAGAAGTTCATTCCAAATTCATTATGTGCTTGCATATTAACAAAGGCTAAGTTGTTAGCTACACTCCTGTCACCTTGCCATGGCCTTTCTCTAGCTGAAGTGACTGATTCGAGACTCAGAATTGCAATGGGCCTTGTAGGGTGCAGGTACCAAGCTACAAGAGATTTTCTCAAGAGAGGGTCACTACAGTTTCTCAGGTGTACCTTCAAGTTACTGAAAATGTGCATGAGCATCAAAATAGTGCAAAAGCTGATGAGCTCAACCTCCATGGAAACAGCACAGCAGCAGATCCGTTTGCTGAAGAATGAAACTAGTGGCAAATGCTAGAAATTTTTTTTATTTATTATCAAAAAGGAGAAAGCTGCAAAATTTGGATCTGAACTT
Organism: Horornis vulcanius; assembly: GCA_013401035.1. Lineage (NCBI taxonomy): Eukaryota > Metazoa > Chordata > Aves > Passeriformes > Scotocercidae > Horornis > Horornis vulcanius. The sequence continues at coordinate 2,137 of VZUA01034399.1, read as the reverse complement.
CCCTGAAGTTTAGTAGAAAAGCAGGGAGGAACTGTTTTTATCGGAAGTTTTGGTCTATCTCCTTTTTTGATATTTAACTGTTGTCAAAAGGCATCAGTGAAAGAAAGAAAATAAATCATCTGGACACTTTGCTTTATTATTAGCTATGCTTGATATTTTTCTATCTGCTCTTCTTCTAACCCTCCTCACCTCTATTTCCATCCTTCATTTCACTGAGATTATTCTACATGCTAGAGCCATTTCTCTATAAAAAACCCCCCAAAAAAACCCCTACAAAATCTTTAGACATTTGGCCCTGGAAAAGAAGAACACTGTAAATAATATACAGGAGTAAGAGCCTCATGAAGATATGAGTCCAAGCAGATGTCACTAACTTAGAACTGAGTAAAACAGCCCTACTATCTCTGGAAAAAACCCAGCCCTGCTGTCCCAGCCCCTCTCACCTCTTCAATAATACCTGATCACTGGAGTAGGCCTGGCAATTCAAGGAAAGCTGTCCTTTGCCTCTTGTGAAACCGCCACACAGGCGTACACTGCCAGCTCAGTGTCGAATTGTTATGACACCAGAGTTGCTAAACATTTTACACACAGTTGGAAGCGGCTTTACATGACTTCCATCTCCTCAGGCTTTTCAACCTCTTTTTTCAGCTTCTCCCTTTAGCCAACAGAATGAAAATGTCAAGAGTGTTCTCAGGCCCACTCTCATGGGCACATTCACCTGAATGAAAACGAGTTTGTGGCTGTGAGTGCAATATACATTTATTGAGCTATCTCCAGAGATACCTGTGGTCACTTTTTCAATTCAGCCCTAAGTAACTCCATGTCATGGTGGAAATGAAGCAGCCAGTGTAAATAAATAGATGTTTTGTGCCTGCGGTTTAGATCACTTAAACTGTCTTTTAGAGCTGAGGTATAGAGTTAAGAAATTACTGTGGCAGAAAAATCTTAGCAGCTACTCACACCTCAGTACACAGCCAACCCCCGAGCAAGGGTATCCACAGAGGACAGTGGCTGAGTGCTTGGAAGTGTTTAGATTCACACTTAGGTTTATAGCAGTGCAATTTTCCTGTGGAAACAAGCTTTTAAATGTTAAATTGAATAGATTCTCAGATTTATATGGGTATTTGATATGCACACATGCATGTATTTATACCCTCATATACCCATGTGCTTAATCTAACTTTTCACCTTTGATCACCTCAGTCCTTAGCCCCGGTTCTTGAGAAGACTTTTCTTCAAGAACAACTTTTTAGTTCTGAATTCCCCTGGGATTACATAGCTGGAAATCTCAATTCTAATTAGAACAAATTTATCTACTTGTAAATGTGAACATATAGCTGTGATTTCATACCTCAGACAATTTCCTTTAAGCTTCTGCACATTGGCCAAGAGCAAAAATTTCTTTTTCAAATACAAAATCCTGCTTCCACTCAAAAATCAACCATCCAATCAATCAGCTAGTTCGTTTGCTGGTTTTGCTATATGTGAGTGTTTATATGAGTGTTAAATCCCCTGAAAAGTGACATTTGTAAGAAACAATTATCAATATATGCCATTATGAGTGCTTGAAAAGAAGGCTTTCTGCTACTGGGTGGCTGAGGATTTCCAGAGGAACACAGCAAGGGTTTCCAATTGTAGCAGGTTGGAAAAAACAAGATTTTAAAGTTAAAATGACTGACAGAACTGCTTTTTTAGGGAGTTGCTTAGACATTTTAAAATGCATCATTTATATTTATTTTCCCTTCCAAGTCTCTGCTAAGACAAATGATCAGTATAGATCAAGACATTAAAAAAGAAAACTTTAATAAAGTCTCAGATATAGGGTTTGTGCCTGTAAATTCCTTGGCATAAACAAGAGGCAGTGGTATGGTACAGTAAAAATCTAAGTGTCAGTCATGCCAGGGTGACTAATATAACTCACTTGTGGCCTCATTAATCATGAGTGGAGCAGGCATCCCAAATTCATGTCAATAACAGCTTTATACCACCCTGACAAATAAGAAATCCTCTATAGATATCCTCAGATACATTGAGAAACCCTGGTCTTTTCTGGTGTAAACCACCTGAGCTCTGCAAAGGGCTGACAAGCAATGATGATTTTTCTTAGCTGAGCATCTGACCTACATTTGCTATTCAT